>JAZFAU010000441.1:0-142500 GCA_037178615.1 Dione vanillae | reverse complement strand
TTACGGATACAACATTTCAACATCGATTGTTTTACAGCCACCAGGAATGAATTAAACTTGTATTAAAACACCGGTGTATATTATTTTACAGTCAGTTCATTGGAGATCAGCTTTCTAAGTTAGTCTAGAGATACATATAAATTTCGTGCCTTATACAAATTCATCATTAAACTGTTATCCTCATTATTTTTTCTTATATACCAATACAAAATTAAATCTTTATTTTCAGCCCATCTACCTGCCCCGAGCTGGTGAATCTACCGCCCAGCTATTACACTTCACCGGATGCGAAAGCAATAGTCACTGTAACTTTGACAAATTTCGTCACATAACCAAAGAGTATTTACTCTCTGAGAAAGACTTTTATAATATCTGCAGTATACGGACTGAACTGTGATAGTATACCAAGAAGGCTGTGATAAGCTGAGCTATGCTTAAATAAACATATTTCATATAAATATATTAGTTTTAATAAGTATTATATAATATATTATATAATAACACTTTTTCATAGTCATTTCTTATAAATAAAACGTTTGCATTTAAGCGTAGGAGTTGGTGAAATGAATTTCCACTTATGTGGAATTAATTATTTTCATTTTGATTTAAAAAAAATTGCGGCGTTTAATTCCGCCATTCAACATACTTTGCGTCGAAAGACAGAGAGTAGAGATCGGAGTGTCCTAACACTGGGGTCGTTCTACCTATGGGCCTTATTCTATAGACGTGAGGCTAAAAAAAAGAATAGAATAGAAGCGTTATATCTTAATAATAGCGGGTGGGCAGAAGGTATAGCGTGTTTACTATAGCTATACTTAGCGTGTTTTCCATAATGCTTTCAAAATGTACTAAATAATAATGGGATAGACTTCGGTTAATCGCCTTGCTTTATCTTCATATCTGAGCAACGAATTAATAGTAATTTATTTTATATTTTATGATTTATGAAGTGCTAATCCACAATAAATATTGAAAAAATCTGAAAGCAGCGTGCAAGGAATCCAACTACTAAGCTAAGTGATGAAGAATCACACCACGTCGAAATTCTGATATGCTTTATACAACTTATTAAGTTGTTAGCATCACTGTAGAGAATTTTAACAAATTTCCTTAATAAGTGGGTAAAAATCTGGCTGCGGTAAAATTTTTATATGATTCCTTTAACCATGATTTATTTCTTCAAATGAAATCAACATCAATCATTGGCATTTCGACGACATTTTCTCTAGTATTTGTTTGTGATTCTACCATTTTTTTATTTGTATACTTAAAAAAAGCTACGCTTCTATAACAAAATTAAAATGTCAAAGCTCTTTTGCCATTTAATTAAATTTTAAAATAAAAGAATGAGCTTTTCCAGTGATAGTTTTATTAGAAAACTACTTCCAATGTTTACTTTGCTAATAACGAAGGATCGTTTGCTTAAAAATATATTCACTTCTGTGATGCTGTGATGGTAATATTTTTTTAATTCAATCATAAGAAGCTTTAAGCTTTTAATAATCAGGATGTCTAAGTTTATAATTTATTTTTATTTATTTATTTATTTGTAGCATACAAAAACAGTAACTTTAAAAGAAAGAACGTTGACACTGCTAAAGTTAAAAAAACTGCAGCGCAGTGTCAGCGCCCACATACTTAAGATACAGATTATAGCTCCATACATATTAAAACATCAAAAACAGTGACAAAAAAAAAAAAAAATTAAGTTATATTCCAAACAAATTATTAAAGTAAATTTTGCTCATGCTAGCGTGAGTGTGTGTGTACGTGTGTGTGCGTGTATGTGTGTGTGTGTGTTTGAGTGTAAGTGTGAGTCAAATTAAAATTAAAATTATCGGAAGCCGTCAATAGTCTTTTCAGTCCCATCATAAGACAAACTTAGAAGCCATTTAGAACACGTTTTCTTGCATTGTAACCGAGCTAGAGGGTAAATGTCTAAAATTTTGTTTACTTTATTGTATAGTGAACTACTTAAAAAATAATAGTGGCGACTTGCAACGGTAGTATGGCGTGATTCAATACTGCATATTCTTTTATTACGACGAATAGTTACGTTAGCATCAAATTGAATTTGAGAATGTTTGCGCAGAATTGTTGCCAGTATAAAGAGTTGTCGGACTGTAAGAACTTGACATAGCGAGTATAACGCTGTTGTGGAAAAAAACGCCGGTTTATGCATGACGACTTTCAAAATTGTTCTCTGTGCCCTTTCTAGCTTTATCATGTGTGTCTTGGCTGCACCTCCCCACGATGTTATGCAGTATGAAAGTATCGACTGACCCAGTGCGAAGTAGACCATTTTAAGAGTTTGGACATCAGCTGAATTTCTTAAACACTTAAATGTGTATATTAAATTTTTAATTCTAACAACTGTATATTCGATATGATTTTTCCAAGACATTGAAAAATCCAACCATACACCAAGATATTTGATAAAAGGGATGCGCTCTAATTTAGGACATTGACATGAATTTGATACACCACAAATTTTATTATTCTTATGTATGTGGAGGCTTAAGGATACAGATGGAACATCTTGGGTACGGTTACAGAAAGTAATATATTTTGTTTTTGTATAGCTTAAAGTGAGCACGTTTTCTGAGAGCCAGTCAGTGATAATGTTTAAAACTGATTGAGCAAGGGAAAACGTTTCACTCCAGGTCGCACCAGAGATTAAAAGTGCCGTATCATCAGCGTACATTATTGTTTTACACATGTTCGGCGCTAAATAACAAATTTCATTGGCATATATCAGAAAAAGTGTAGGACCGAGGACACTACCCTGTGGGACCCCAAAAGTTATCTGCTCCTCTGCACTCACATAATCATTAATTTTTACTATTTGACGACGTCCTGTTAAGTAATTCTTAAATAATTCATAAGCAATACCGCGGACGCCTATGTTATATAGCTTATTGAGCAAAATTGGAATGGAAATGGTATCAAAAGCCTTAGTGAGGTCTAGAAATATGCCAATAGTTTTAAGCTTGCCATCCAGGTTCCTAATAATAGTCGTGGACAGGTCAAGAACAGCATCATCCGTTGATCTGTCACTTCTAAAGCCATATTGATTCGTTGACAAGATGTTAAATTTTGTAAGAAAATCTTGCAGTCGCTTGTTAAGAATTTTTTCAAAAATTTTAGACAATACGCTGAGGACTGAAATTGGTCTATAATTATTAATGCTTTTCTTATCCCCATTTTTATAAATGGGATGTACTAGAGCTTTTTTGAACACATCCGGGAAAGCACCTGATGAGAGGCAGTTATTAAAGACATGCAATAGTATAGGCACAAGGATCCTTCTGGTTGATTTAACAACTGAAGTGGAAATACCATCCCAGCCAACGGCACAATTGTCCTTGAGATTCAAAATAATGTGATTAACCTCGGAAGCGTCAGTCAAGAATAAGGCCATACATTTTGTCAGATCTGTTTCTGAAGCTGGAGATGATATACCAGTGAAGCTATCCACACCATTTTTAAATTCTGTTGCTAATTTTTGACCGATATTAGCAAAAAAATTATTTAACTCATTAACTGAAGAAATAGGATCCTGAGCCATGTGTAATAATTCCACAGAAGTATTAGTTTTAGACCTTATATTAGCAACCTGTTTAATGATCTTCCAAGTAGCTAATGGGTCACCCTTCGCCTTTTGAAATTCGTTTCTTTCGTATTCGCGTTTCACCCTCTTAAGCAAATTGTTACAGAAGTTGCGATACCTAACAAAGGTAATTCTTAAAATGTCATTAGCAGGGTTCCGTTTATGTTTTAAATAAAGCTTATCACGATTACGAATGCACTTTAGAAGCCCAAGCGTTATCCATGGCTTAATTATACGTTTTCGACTAGATATATGAACAACTCTAGTATGTTTTTTAACAATGTTTGAAAGTGTTTCAACGAGCAAAGTAGCAGCATAGTTTGGATCTGGAGATGATAAAACATTTGAAAAATTTGCCTTATTGATTTCTTCTTCAATGGCTATGTTGTCTAATTTAATAAACGTCTTTTTTCGACCCAAATTTTGGGATTTTGTAAGTATGGACAGAAAAATTGGAGCGTGATCAGTTAAAGAACATTCAAGAACAAGTGAAATTGAGAGGGACTGAGATTTTAAAATCGAATGATCCAGGCAGTTAAACAACCTTGTGGGTAACACGTGGACAGGCAACATAGAGTGTGTAGCTAAGAGATTTAAGTACTCATCAGAGTGAATATCATTATTATTTGAAGAAATATTAATATTAATGTCACCCACCAGAGCCACTGTAGGAAATGAAGCCAAATCAATCAACGTAATATTTAAATTGCTTAGAAAATTATTGACATTTTTATAAGATGGTGAGCGATATATAGCCAAGATAGCTAATTTACGACTAAATTTGATTAAAAGACAATTAGCTTCGTCAAAAGTAGGTACCGTAACATCAAAATCCAATCCGATTTTTATGTATGCCACAACGCCATCGTTTTGTGTCACGAAATTAGAAGTAAATGAACTGTAACCTGGTAATAAAGGTAGATTAGAGCATTTGCTTAGCCAACATTCAGATAGGATGATAATGTCAATCTCAACTTCAATTCTGCTTAGTAATATCAGAAGGCCGCTGAAATTACAGTTTATGCTGCGAATATTTAAATGTATTATATTTAATGATTTATTTACGTGTTGCACATATTGTTCAATATCTTCAGGGGCACAAGTGCCAGAAATTAAATTTGATTCTTCATCCAAATCATTTACTACATTAGACATATGATCCATTATTTAATTTACTGCTAAACATGGGAACAACACTAAACTGAGGAAGATTAAACCATGGTATGGTAAGTGTAAGTGTGTAATTATGTGTGTAAGGTGATTTTGGTAAATGTGACAAAAAATTAAGAAATGTGTGTAAAGTAAGATGTACATCTAAATCTACGCATGAGCATATGTTCATAATTAAATAAATAAAAGCTATCAAAGAATAACATGCAAATAGTCATTTGTTATGCTCTAAACCAGTCAAATCACTATCACCATTGATTCGAATTAGTTTTCCACCTCCTCTCTTTCGCAGAAATATTTTGCCATTAGTCACCCAGCAGTAACGGTAATCGTTTGCTTTAGCAAATTCACGTGAGACGTAAAACAGTTTTTTCAATTTTTGCGGTAAGATTCTCAGAGATAAATATCGGATATCAGATATAATAGAAATGTACCTATTTATATTAACCAGTCCGCTGGCTAGAAAAACAATTTGGCTTAAGTTCTGCCACTCAACAAGCACTGCCTCGAATAAGGCGGAAAGCGGGGACGGACTAAGCAACGGAGTGTCTTAACACTAGGTTCATATAGTTTCTGTAGTTCCTACCCTGCAAAATGCAGGATAAAAACGTGAAGCTATAAAAAAAATAAAAAAAATGTATGTAGTTCTTTTATATTTAACTAGTTTTATCTACACCTGTATACAAAGATTCTAAACTTAAGTAGATAATGGATAGAGTAGATTATTAAGTCAGTTTATTTTCTCTATGTAAAATTTTGTTTTAGCTTCACGCTTTATCCCGCTCATAGCAAGGTAGGCAGAAGGAACCGTGGAACCTAGTGTTAAGACGCTATTTCCCATTTTTCTCGCCTTTGCGTTTAGAGTGATGGAACTCAACGCCACACTTGGCTAGTTGCCAGAGCGAAAACAATAGAAATTAATCATTCGTCTTCCGCGAGTGGGTATCGAATCCACATCATTGGCGTCTACAAGCAGATGCTGCGCCTCTGCGCCATAAAGGTAAAATTTTCAACGTTCTATATTTTATAGTCATTAAATCAAGAAGTAAAAATATTAAGTTAGGTCATGTTACCTAAATAAAAGATCTTACAATTAAATTTGTATACACAATAAATCGCGGAGAACTGAGTGCCTCAACAGTAATTTCTCTCTGATCACTATGTCACAAATATACATATATAAATAAAAAAACTTATATCTATACATTACCTATCGAAATACAAAGCAAATTTAAAATGAACGAGCAAAATGTATTTAATTGTTATGTAAAATAATTGTAGATTGATTTTGATGAGGGTCCCCTTATTGCTGTGTCAAACGGTAGTGTCCCTTGTCAACTTGATGGTGTAATGCGAATTGTTTGTATACAATCACGTTGTATGGAAATGGTATATGGAAATCTTGTGGGAATTGTGGAAATTTTTGCTTTTATTTAAAAATATCTAATATTTTTAATATATTTGTTAGAAAATGTTCATACTGGCTATGTTTGAAGTGGTAGCACATGCACACTAGCCTGCGCTTGCGCAGCACGCATTAGTATTTAATATATGTCATTGTTAGCTACCTATAAAGGTAACAAGTGATATAAAATAAATATTTTTTTTATTTAAAACCATGAAAATAAATAAAATAAATTTCTTTTCAGCTGACAATAGACTCGGCAAGGACTTACTTGTCTGTAAACGCCACATGTTGTGGGTTCTATTAGGTTATTTCGTTACTCTTCGCTCTACCAACTAGTTAAACGCGGCGTTGAAATGAGCCACTCGACACGTAGTGCCTCGAAAAGCTGTAAAAAAGAAACGGGGTGTCTTAACACTAGGTTTTCATGGTTCCTGCGTTTCCCCCAGGCCTACCCTGCTAGGCAGCAGGATATAGTGTTAAGC
This sequence comes from Dione vanillae, assembly GCA_037178615.1. Classification (NCBI taxonomy): domain Eukaryota; kingdom Metazoa; phylum Arthropoda; class Insecta; order Lepidoptera; family Nymphalidae; genus Dione; species Dione vanillae. The sequence continues at coordinate 135,830 of JAZFAU010000441.1, read as the reverse complement.
TAAAAAATAGAGATTGAGGACCGTCGTGGCGCAGAGGCGCAAAGTCTGTCTGTAACGCGACGGTTTCTGGGTTTGATCCCCAGTCGAAGAACATGGATTTTTCTATTTCCGTTTTCTTCACTCTAGAAACTAGGCAAAGCCGCACGCAATGCCTCGATAAAAAAAGGCGGAAAGCGTGGACGGAGAAGGCAGGGACTAAGCAACGGAGTGTCTTAACACTAGGTTCCAATGGTTCCTGCAGTTCCCTCTGCCTACCCTGCCATATACGGGATAAAGCGTGAAGCTAAAAAAAAGACTTCGCTATTTTCATCGTACTTTTCATTCTCGAAAATTAATTTCACAAAATATTCTTACATTTTGTGAAATAAATTTAAAAATGCGATTTTACAGTTACAATGATGTTAATACATTTATGCTAGTTTATTGTTCACTCTGCATATTACCTGTGATATGCTACGTCACTTGCACTGCTCGGTGTCTAAGCGACAGCGGTTGGGGACATCTATGTACACAGTGGTTTCGGGATTAGATCATATTGAAATGTTTATATTTCCGACCAGTTTATGGCTTCGCCCGCTTGATCCATACTCTCGATATATGCAATATATTGAACTTTAACTGTTGTAATGCGAAAGTAATCCTGATTTATATATAAAAATAAAATTAAGTTGTCGTTCTGTCTTTCTACTAGTCTGTTTTTTCGATAATCTCCAGTACACCTGAATTAACTTTTGTTGACTTTTCTCTGGAAAAACAAAAGTTTTTGTGTATAAAATATTCCGTATTAGGTATTTTATAATATATTTTATTTTTATTTTTTATAGATAGTAACTTTATTGATTTTAAAAGACAAAATAAAACCTATATGACATGACACCTTGAGGACCGCCGTAGCGCAGAGGTGAGGTGCGTCTACCTGTTAACGCGACGGTTTGTGGATTCGATTCACACTCGGGGAAGATGAATTTCTCGATTTCCATTTTCTTCACTCTAGAAAACTAGGCAAAGCGCGGCGTTGTGTTCCGCCACTCATCACGCAATGCCTCGAAAAAGGCAGAAAGCAGGGACCAAGCAACGAAGTGTCTTAACACTAGGCTCCCTACCCTGCCACCTGTGGGATTAAGCGTGAAGCTTAAAAAACCTACATGAATATTCATAATAGACTTCGTTACGCCCACAGCTAGACCTCTCCTCAAGGATCTCCAAGACGTTGGTCCACACTGTCCGTAAAATCAATATATATATAATATAAGAATATTATATATATATATATATATCTATATATACATATATAATATATATTATTAGAATATATATAAGATATATATATATCTATCTATATATATATAACTATAACATATATATATCTTATATATATATTATATATAATTATATATATATATATATATATATATATCTAGAAATAGTATGTATATATATATTCTATTATATATAGATATATATATATAATATCATAGATCTATATATTATCTATATATCTATTATAATATATATATATATATATATATATATATAGGTATATATATATAATCTAATATTATATATATATATCTATATATTAATATATATATCATGTATATATATAGATAATATATATATATATATATATATATATATATATATAATATTTATTTTGTTCTAAAGCAACAATGAAATTTTGTATTGGGACTAAAAAAACGTATATTGGAAGATATTAAAGTACGCAAGAAATTGACTGTGCATTAGGCGACTCGCAATTTTATCCCTGGTATGAGTAAGATACTACAAAAAACAAACGTACAAAAATATAACAAAATAAAGTCAATTCTAAACACATTCCAAGTTTGATACGTTTCTGGATTGCCTGTCTACGAGTATTTTACATTTTTCTATCCCAAAACACGTAACCCTTAAAGATACAATACAATATTATCCTAAATGAAATATATACCCATTTATGAAGCGTCTTCAGAAAATTTATACCTACACCTCGTCAGACTCATAAGTGACGATGGTTCACAATATGTGTAAGTATAGGGAATGTAATACTTCAGTAATAATCCCAGTAATTAATTTATAAATTTGATTTTTGATATAGCTTGCTTTAATACGCTTGAAGCGAAAAGCTGTAACTTTTTCTTTTTTTTCTAACTATAGTTTAGACGAGTGGACGTCAGTCAACACTGTGCAGCCAAGTTTTGCAAATAGTAATACTGTTAATAATTATTAAATCATACATTTAAAAATAAAAATATTTAACGGTGTTGTGATTTGTTTATTTTATCACTTAGTTTGTATTATTTATCGATATTTATTAATGATTTGTATACAAGAGTGTAATAGATAAGATATGGTCTTGGAAAAGGTCACTCTATTTGTCTGTATCAAATAATTTGAACATTTTTTTTTTTTTTTGTATTATTTTTTTTATAGTTTGTAATGGAAAGCGTTGTTTCCCATATCGCCTGATGGAAATTGTAGATTGAAGACGAAGGTGGTACACGCCGTCCAGAAGAAACCTGTTTCACTGCTACTCTTAAAGGCTCCGGGTTATAACTTATCAGGAAAAATAGACGCAGCAGGTCGTTCCAAATCTTGGCGACTCTCACCAAAAAACGAGATGCTAAAAGGTTAAGTTCGACATTCGGGTATGTCAACCATGTAAGGATGAAACTTTTGCCTACGCCTAGTTGTCGATAAAAGGAATGATAAGGCTTAACTCAGTTCGAAGAGAGCTTTCGAGCAACTCTCCAAAGTGACCATACTATAGAAATACCGATTTAAACTGGCAACTTGACAGGGACGATGCGGTCAAGCGTGTGTAGTCTGCTATTTGAGAGCTTTCATTATTAATTAATCGACGGGCTCTTCGGTCAAACTGAGTCTTAAAGGCCTCAGATGATAGTTGGCTGCACCATCCAGGGTGACTGCAGTCACTCCATGCAAGATCGAACTTGGCAGTGTAAAGATAAGTAGCTGTTCAGAGCTGAAGTACTGCCGAACACTTAGAGAGAATTGATATTTTTCTTGGAACGCGATTGTGCTAGACTCAATTTTGGGCAAAGTCAGGTTGAGCAGATGATAATTACTTAAAAGCCCTAGTGGTCCGCAATTCGGTAAGGATACCTTCGAACGTGGGCGTTAAGTCGAAGCTCCTTTTTTTCGCGGGAGGGGGAAAAAGACATGCCTTTGTTTGGGAGGGATTAAACTTAACAAGATTAGCGTCACCCACAATCGGACACCCACTGACAAAGTTAAGTTACCAGTTCAATCATGGACTCTCTTAAGGACCGTATTTCCATGGACTAGCTCGCGAGTTGGTCATGTAACCTCTCAATCACCTTGCTGCAGCGGAGTAGCTAATAATACGGGTCTAAAGATCATTTATGTGCAGCCGAAACAAGGTTGCAGAGAGAATGATCACTGAGGTACCCGCATTGATGCCATTAGACAGACGAGCATTCCATCTAAGACAACCCGAATCAGAACGTTCCATCAGGAAGTCACAAATCAATCACAGAGTTTCAGTAGGTAAGCAGGAAGCTGGGAAGTTACTGGTAGTGCCTAGATGCCAGACCCGGTTCAAAGGCTTTGAGATGTCTAAGGAAACGGCTATTGCTTTCAGCGTGCCCCTAAAGCCTCGTTCCCAAATTTGAGTGGCATATACTTGGCATCATCTGCCAGTGTGAGCGTCCTTTGCGAAAAACATATGATTATCACTTAAGAAGCTGTTTGCTTCAAGGTAAGTTAGGAGACGCTTATTCAATATGCATTCAATAATCTTCCAGATTATAGAGGTGATCGCGACAGGCCTGTAATTGGATGGGTCTGCAGGCTTCTTTTTTGGGAATAGGTTTGAACGATTAGCAAGCTCCAAGATCTCGGGACTTTATAGTTCTAAAGAGAGTGGTATAGACGAGTCAGAACAGGGAGACAATCGGTAGTGCACAACACTTCAAAACCACTGCTGGAATGCCATCAGGGAACATGCTTTGAACGTCAGATTAATAAACATGTCAGTACTCTTTTTGATGTATTTAACGGCGGTCATTTTAGGGCCCAAACGGAGATACGTGAGGTATGACATACCGTTGCTATCCAGACGAGAATATTCACGAAAGATTGGCACATAGATTGGCCTTCTCCTTAGCACTGTGCACCAGGGATCGCAGGCTCTTGAGAGAGGAGGCAGCGAAAAGAATGAAAAAGTTTTTCTCGACCGATTAGCAAGCTCCAGAAAGCTTTGTCCCTGAGGAAAAGGAAGATAACTTTTCCCCTACTCGGCCAAATGTTGGTCAAAACGAGGCTCTTTTAATCGCTTTTTTCCCACTTTTACCAAGGCTTTGTTTTTACGAGCGGTCAGGCCCAAGAAAAAAGGCTTCACGCTACGATTTTCCGCTAAGAGGCATCAGCATTAAACCATGGGCGTGTTTGGTCTCAAGGGATACTTCAGCAAGTGGAATAAATATTCCATGGCTGATAAATCACGGCTCGAGACAGCGTCGCGCAGCACGAGGATCTCTAGAAGGAAAAAGGACTTGCTTTTTTTCTTTCCATGGGCGGGGCGATAAGAGCGAAAAAGGGACGCATCTATCCCAACCGCTGATTGTATCGCCACACTCGTCTAGTGCCTTAGGGTGGTATCAGGAGGCGAGTACTCCGACACAAGTTTTAACACCACAATGATCGGATGTCCGGACGAGTGGTGGGAGAAACGGAAACAGACATCTATTGGATCAGTTGGTCAGCAAAAAAGGTCCAGTCAATACGGCAGTGGGCCCACGAAGTCAGGAATACGAGTGGGTTCGTGGACAAGCTGAGAGAGGCCACAAGAAATTGCAACTATAGACTCTACCAGCGTGGTCAGTGTCACCTAACGGGTCAGCCACCTCTCGTGGTGCGCATTAAAGTCCCCAAGAAACACCAACTGCGCTGATGGAAAACGTCACGATGGACAGAGTATGTAGCTTCATTAGATAGTAAGTAGCCTTGTTGTCTCTGATCTCCGCTATGCGAACGGTAGAATGGCGTAAACTATTTGGTCAAGGCCGTATATTCACAAGAAGCCAGAAAAAAACTGAAAGGTTCGGAACCTCCTAAAGTACAAGGACGGACAACAGATCACGTCTCTTACGTACACGCACACACCTGCGGTGCCACGGAATGAGTCTCCAAGATTACCCAGGATAGTGACAGTTTATGATGAATCGAAGGTTACAGATCTGCGTCTCCGTAGGAAGAGTAAGTGCGTCTCTCAGGTTCAGATGGTGCTGGCATCATTAGATTTGAGTGCAATCCTCGAATAATTAGAGGAAAGCATTTTGAGGGAGAGGAAGTGCAAACGCTGGTTTATCTTACTTTCTTTTGGTAATTTTCTAATTAGAGGGAATAGGGGAAGGGGGAAAAGGTCAGGGTAAAATGCTATACTACGAGCCAAGCAGCACGCAAGGAACCAACGCATCGAGGGGGCACTTGTATGGGGAGCGCGGAGGGACGACCGAAACCCACCGGAAGTCGTCATGGGTCCTATCCATCCGAGTCGCCAACCGGCACGATGGAGAAACTACGGGATATGCGTGGCGGTGGGGCACGCCTTACCGTGGGGGGCTAAACACGCTAGTGGGCCCCCTACAAAACCACGGCGGCTAGCGGAGCAACATTGTTTCTTCGGATCCCGATGACCTAAGGAAAGTGACCAATGGCATCAGTAACCTACGAAACCCAACCGGCTATGCGAGACAGCACAAATCCAGACCAATCCCCCGTTATGGGCATCCGGAACTCTCACTCACCTGACGAAAACACAGCAGCATAAATGCCTACTGTTTCACGACGATATTCTGTGCGAGCGTGGTAATTAAACCGGTTCGAGATGGCCCTTTTGAGCTACTGTTGTCATTGTAGCTTGGCTCTACCACAGAAAAACCACATTTGTAAATATCTGATGTTATATAATTTATACTTGTTATAAGTGATTTATATATTTTATTATGGAATTGTATTTCAAAAATTAAATTATAATAGTTAGTTGGCAACATTAAAAGTGTATGGAAGGGTCAACTGTGTGGGGGTATAAATGAACTAGTATAAATATTTGATGGACCATCTTGGAGGAAAATTTGAAGAGAACCTTAGCAGTCATGCCTGTTACCTTTTATTATTGAATGTACTCAGTATTAATAAAGTTAATTGGGAAGGAACCTGGTTTGATTCATTTACACGTGACATATATTTAAATCCACAAAAAAAATATTTATATTGCTTAATAATGCGTTTTTTAGTGCTTAAATATGCGAAGCGGCTTGCATAGCAATAGGAACATATTCAAGTCAGCGTACACTGCACCTTCTGCGGATAAAACGTGTTGTTTTGAGTGATAGTTGGGATTCAAATGGGTTGTCATAGTAATTAAGACCTTTTCTTTTTTAAAATGGCAATTGTTTGGATTAAGCTTAATAAATTTTCGACTTTTTCTTAGTAAAATTTTGAGAACCGTGTACCGAAACACAAATAGGGTGGTGGAGTAATCACTGGTTTTAGACACATGAAACCTACTTAATATTACTCTTAAGACACTATTGTTACCCAATTTTTTAGACATGCGCGACAAAAACGCAGACCTTAAACACCGCAATTCGCTACAAACGAGCAAAACAAACATTTTTTTCTCGTGTCGGTCTACAATTATCCACGTCTACAGCACGACATTTTAAAAAGTTACTACCTGTACCTTTATATAATAATTATAATTTACTTTGAAAAAAGTCATGTGTATGGAGGAAATCATGAAAGAGTATATACGGAAAAAAGAGAAATCGTTACACAACAATAGTGTCTAAGAAAGAATCCAAAGATTTTTTTTATTTCAATCCCTTTAATTGGAAAACCTAAGTTAAATTGACTTTCCGTCAATTTTACACAATGTTTCGAGAGCATGTTAAGGCTGCATTGAAAAAGGAAACAGAGAACGGAGTGTGTAAAACTAGATTCCCAGGGTAAGCTGCGGCTCCCTCTGTCTACCTTAGCTATAAGCGGGATGAGCTATTGACAATGGATTTTACTTTAGTAATTTGCAAAACAATGCTCGAAAACGGCGGAAAAGTGGGACGGAGTAAGCAGGGACTAAGTAACAGGAGTGTCTTAAACACTAGGGTCATATGGTTCTGCAGTTCCTCTGCTACCCTGCATGTGCGGGATAAAGAGTGAAGATTTAAAAAAAAAAAAAAAAAATAATAGATTACCACAATAAGAATCGAACTTATCTATCGTCCTTTCTAATATTCTATATTATTTTGTCAATTTATAAATATCTTCTCAAGCAATTTAAATAAATGTATTTACAACCCCGCCTTTATAACATCACGTACAAAAACTGAACGCCATATCAAAAAATTACAATTAAAATATACGAATTACATTAATTCAATGATTTATGTGTTATCAGTAAACATATGCAATAATCATTTAAAAACTACAAATGCTGTTGAACAAGAAAAAGTATCAAGTACTATTTAAACGCATCTAGAAATCTGTTCATACGTCCATAATTGATATTGTATTACGGCGATTTACTCTGTCAGAGCAATTAACGCGTTATGTATAGCGGTTGTGTTGCAAATATAGTGAATTTAAAGGGGCAAAGGTAATATTGCTGATATTATTTCTTGTGTTTTAATAAGTTGCTGTGGTAACAAGACAAATCGCGGCGTTTAGTCCGCCGCCCAAAAGTAATGTTATGAAAAATGAAAACAAAAATATGCACAGAAAAACGGAGTTGGTTATAATATAATATATATATATATATATAATATATTATATATATATATATATATACTATATATATATCTATATATATGATATATATATAATATTATATATATATATATATATAGTATATATATATATAGATATATATTATATATATATATATATATATATAATATAAATATAGATATATCTAGCTTTAATTATTCCCACAATTATCAAGTTTGCTAAAGAAACGCTAAGCGTTTTTTTAAAATTTTTTTTATGCTGTACACTTATCCTGTGCATAGCAGGGCAGGCAGAGGACAATGCAGGAAAAAAAATGAACTGGGTTTCAAAGGACACGTCGTTTTTAAGCGCTTTCCCCCTTCTTTGCGTGTTGGGTGGAGTTTGCCATGTGAAAAATCCATTTTTCCCGAGTGGAAATCGAAACCGCAACCGTGGGCGTGAAGGCGCGACGCAAGCCTCTCACAAAACGGTCGAAAAAATCATCTTATCCAAGTGGGAATCCGAACCCACAACGTACGTATACATGATCGTCTACATCTCTGTCCATAACGGTCTTCTACGGGAGAACTCTATTATTTTATCCTCGCTACATGGATTCGTATGTTTTTACATTAGACGCTGACAGACTTTACGCCTTATGAGATCTTACAAACTGGAACATTTATACTCAAAGCCATTTTCGCGCTGTTGGCGATATTGTGGGTTCAATTCTTGCGCAGGACAATCGGACAAGAACGAAAATAAAGCTCGGACGAAAGCTAAAATAAAACAATAGTGTGTTATGTTGTCTCTTGTTACTCTTTAAAAATGTAGATAAGCTAAAATAACGATAAGCTAATTTTTTTTTTATTTGATTTTGTATTTATCTGTTCCTATCGAATGCACCAAAGGATGTGGTATTTTTTTTTCAAAAAAATATTTTTTTTACTTCGATGCGCGCTTTATACGTACCGTGGGGAGAGGCTTAGTTCATCAGTGGAATATTTCAGAACTACACTGAACACTTAGGAGTTAGATATTTAAAAATTGAAAACTATCGAGTAAGATTGAGGCTTAGCATTTGAGTGGTGGAACTCAACGCCGCGCTTATCTAGCTCCAGAGAGAGGAAAATGGAAATAGCAAATCCATCTTCACCGAGTGGGAATCGAACCTGTGTTTACTGGCAGGACGGCTTAGCCTCTGAGCCAAGACGGTCCTCTTTTGATATATTATTTAATCTTACAGTATTGTTTAAAAAATTATTCACAGAAATACGTTAACTTTTTTTCAATTCATATATTTACTTATCTAATGAATAAATGAACGTACTCAACGGTACTCTTACAAGTTCTAACAAGTCAAAAAATAAGAAAAGCAAGCTTTTTAGCGTTAGTTCTAGAATCTTCAAATAGACAGGACTGAGAGTTGAAGTTTCAGTTGATTCAGGAGTTTTCTTCCCAAAGACGCTACAAGTAGCTGGATTGGTCCTGTGTGGGGACTCCAATGTTATTTATCTTAAATTTAACAGTACTTAAGTCAAGTGTACTTTAAGAACAAGTTGTCCAACATTATGATCCAATATATGTTAGGTATACAGAAGTATACATGACCGTATTGGCGCAGAGGACCGTTGTTGGCGCAGAGGCGTAAGCGTCTACTGTGAACCGCGACGGTTTGAGGGTTCATTCCCACTCGAGGAAGAGGATTTTTGTATTTCCATGTCTTCGTGTGGTAAAACTAGGCAAAGCGGGGCGGCGTTGAGTCCGCCACCAACACGCAATGCCTAGAAAAGGCGGAAAGTGGGACAGAAACAAGCAGAATTTGAGAAACGGAGTGTCCTTAACACTAGGTTCGATGGTGCCTGCAGTTACCTTGTTACCCGCAATGTGCGGGATAAAGCGCGTGAAAGCTAAAAAAAAGTATACATTGATGTTTTTTCTAAAAAAAAAGATACTGTTTACTTATTCGTTTTTTTTTACTTCACATTTTATCCCGTGCATAGCAGGGCAGGTGTAGAGAGAACCCCGGAAACCAAGTGTTAAGGACACTCCAAAATAGTCTGGTTTTTGCCTGTCACGACACAGATCTACCCTGTTACAGAGCGAATAAAGCAAATAGCGAAATAAGTATCATCTGTACTTGGGGACATATAGTAGTTGTAAGTCTTTATTCTATACTAATATTATTTATGTATTTAATTTAAACTTTAATTATTTTAACTTAAAGTATTGAAACACAATAAACACTGATAATTTGTGTTGTGTGTACTGACTTAGCTCCCAAGTTGACCTGTATAGCTGTACTGGTACTTCATTAAGAGAAGAGCTTAGCAATGCCATAATTATTATTTTAGCTTTAAACTGATCTTTGATGTTTGGTTTAGGTTGACTTCTTTTAATTATTTTTTACACTTATTTGATTGACGATTTTACTCTCATTCACTCAGATGTGTAGAACTATGTATATATAATTCTCTGTTTTTTTCGTACACGATCGTATACATTTATGATATGACATATAATATCAACTATATATTTAATATGAAGTATATTAAAGTAAATGTAAAAAAAAGAAATACAAATCTACTTCTTGTAACCGCCGCTAATTTGTACAACCAATTCATTTACCACTTTGTATCGTAATGGCGAACGATTGGCCGCTTTGCGGTCGCGTCCTGCGGCAAGCTGTTAACCATGTACTGAAAAAAAGAGGTAGGTATGCACTAGTTCTTTTGAACTTCACTTTTTTTCATATATCATTATTGTTTTTATTTTTATATATTTTTATTATTAGATGGCAAACGTGCAGAAGAGCCATCTGATGTGTAGTGGATACTCTCGCCCATAAACATCCCGAGAGGATGTGGATGCGTTGCCAACAAAATATCCAGACCAACCCCTCTTTATGGGCTTCCAGAACTCTCACTCACCTGATGAAATACCGCAGCATAAGTCATAACGAGATTCTGTGAGGGCTCGGTAATTAACTGGCTTGAACCTGGTGCTTTAGTGCTACTGGTATCAGTGTAGCTTGGCTCTCCACTCTTTATATCCCGCATATTGTAGGATAAGGAAAAGAAACCTTCTTTTAAGATACGTAGTTTTAAGTGTTTCGTTCCTTTTCACGCTTTATCCCGAACATGGCAGGGTAGGCAGAGGGAACTGCAGGGACCGTGGGAAGTGTTAAGACACTCCGTTGCTTAGTCCCTGCTTTCTCCGTCCCTACTTTCCGCCTTTTGCGAGGCATTGCGAGTTGAGTGGCGGAACTCAACGCCGCGCTTTGCCTAGTTGCCAGAGCGAAGAAAATGAAAATAGAAAAATCCATCTTCCTCGAGTGGGAATCAAACCCAGAAACCGTCGCGTTTGAAGATAGTTGAAAGTCCCGGGACGGTTGTATAAGTTGTATTTTTCGCTATACAGTTCTTTAAGTCACACAGATCACAATATCAACACAGTTTAGCACAGTTCACACCTTATTTTGAATTTTGAATATATTCGCGGAGCTCACGGCGCGTGACACGCGGCTCTCGGCGAACGGTATGACACTAGCGCCGCCGCACGGCATTTTGGCGAAACATCCCTCGATTTTGGCGGATATAAAATGAGCCCGAGATCCTACAACTGTTAAGGGTACATTTTAGAAATGCTTAAATTAGTGGTATATATTAGTCAGCTTCTCGATTCATACATCTAACATCTTATATGCACCATGTTGCTTAATTTACCTATAAAATAGTACGCAGAGAGAATTTTAGTGTCATGACTCTCAACATATATACTCTATACAAATTAACATACCCGCGCTTACCTTTTTCGCCTCGGTCATTGTTATTAACCTCTTCATACATGCCCTCCTGGGGGGTCTTGATATCTTTTTACTTGTGACCCTCCAGTAACTTAGACACTTTTGGTGAAATACAATATTCTTTGTCTTATTGCTAACTAGAGTTAGGAAACAGAAATAATACTACTCCGAGTAAAAATGTGTCCCATATCAGGTGCTATGTATCTGTAAAATAATGAGGTAAAATTAAAATTTGTACAAAAACTATAGAGTAGTAAATTTAAATTAAACCGTCGTGGCGCTGAGGTGTAGCGTCTGCCTGTAAACACGGCGGTTTGTGGGTTCGGATTTTTCTATTTCCATTTTCTTCGCTCTGGAAATTAGGCTACGCGTGGCGTTGAGTTCCGCCACTCGACACGTAATGCTTCGAAAACGGAGGAAAGCGGAGACAGAGAAAGCAGGGACAAAGCAACGGAGTGTCTCAACAGTAGGTTCGTATGGTTCCTGCAATACCTTCTGCCTACCTTGCCATGTGCGGGATAAAGCGTGCAGCGAAAAGAAAAAAATGTACCTACATGAAAATTCTTTAATATTTATATTTCATTACAACAGAAACGTAGACATTTAGAAATTTTATTAATTAACAAGAAAGCTCTTATAAATTATAAATTAAATTAAAAAGCTTGTCTATACAAAAACAAACTTTGAACTTTTGTATCAAATATTATTAACAATGTAAATTAGTGAAACAAAACCTTACCAAAAGTGTTTACTTAGACTAAAGCTGTTTTATATAATATAAATATTACGTTAACAACATTATGTCTGTATTCGCGAAGGCTGTGGGTTCGATTCCGATTAAGAAATTATTTGATTTTTATTTCGTCGCTCTAGCATGGCGATGAGTTCCGCCTCTCCACACGTAATGTCTTGAAAATTTCGTAAAAAATGGAATTCTTCCTCAATCAGTACAACGAAATATATGTCGAAACGTATAATTCAGGGTTAAAAGTGATACAGTTTATACAAATTGTATACTCCAATATGCGGGTCTACTCCAAAATGTATACAAAAATAGATCTATACAAATTTGCATAGAAATCTGATTAGCCAAATTATTGCTATTAAATTCTGTCAGGCGTTTTGACTGAACGCAGAGTGTTTTAGCACGACAACTCATATTAAATATTAACTGTCTTGATTTTTAACACAATATTAGCAGTTTGAAATGGATTTTAACTAACTTTACAGTTAATTGATGATAAAATAAGTTCAATCTCCAAAATATATTTACATTGGCAAGTCAGAGTGCAGCGTTAGGCTTTGTTACTCTACGCGTAATGTCTCAAAGGAAAATCATTAGAGAATCTTGAATTTTTATGAACAAAAATGCATTCTTCTTGTCTATCGTTCATTAATTAATTTAATTAATTGTTTTTGTACGTTTTCGGAAATCTAATATTTCGAAGGCTTTAAAGGTGATCTGATCCAAATAGAATTTCATTTTAAATTAAGTTAAATATCATAGGTCTTATTTCTTTAACAGGTTTAGGAAAGCATTTAGTGTAAAATTACGATTGGTTGATATAAATACAATTAATTTTTTTTTTCTCTATATTATTATTATTTCTTCTTTAAATTCATGTTACGTGACACGTTACGTAGTGTTTACGTTAAGACGGTGTTGTGAGCGCTCTTAACATTTATAAATTAAACTAGTGTAATTTAGAATTATTTCGATAATTAAATTTCAAAAGGATTCGTTCCACTACACAACTTACTTTAAAAATAATTTTTCATATTAATTTCAAATATTACAACTGAATAATTATAAGTTATTTAATATTTATAAAGCTTGTATATTAATAGAAAAGCCGTTTATTAAATTGTAATACCTGTAAAGAATCCCGATTTCTGTTTTAATTTGCGCCTTACAAATTACTATTAGCAAAGATATCGTTCAAACTAAATGCTTTAAATATTTGTTATAGACAAATGTAATAAATTTACTAGACAACGAATAATTTTATAAAGGAAGAATTGAAATTTTATAAAATAGTTTACATTATACTTATATATTATTTTTATTATATTAATATATAGGAAAAGGAGTGTAAACTGATAAAAAATTAATTAAATGCTACGGAACTGCAGGGCCGTGGGAACCTAATGTTAAGACACTCCGTTGCTAAGTCCCTGCTTTCTCCATCCCCGCTTTCCACCTTTTTCGAGGCATGGCGTGTTGAGTGGCGGAACTCAACGCCGCGCTTTGCTTACTTTGACAGAGTGAAGAAAATAGAAAAAAAAATCCATCTTCCCCGAGTGGGAATCGAATCAAGAAACCGTCGCGATACAGGCAGATGTTGCGCCTCTGCGCCACGATAGTCCTCATTGCTCGCTTAATTAAATGCTTTAATTAAATTGTAAATATGTTTTTTTTTAACTAATGAATAAAATAGGTTCTCCATTTAACAAGATATTCACGAAGTAAATAGTGCTCAATTGGCACGCTCGAAATGTCGTAACTAAAGAGAAGAAGTGAATAAAAATATATAAAACTACTATGAGTTTCGTAAAGTAGCGATAAAACTAATATCACTTACTGCAGTTTTAAAACAACTTAAAAACAACAAAAAAGGACGTAGGTTTCAATTTCTTTTTCTTTACACATCTATTAAGCATATAGGGCTAATGTACTTGGATTTCTTGTTCAGCACCGCTCTGAACTTCCTTATTGCGCTAGGATAAAGTTTTACCAATTCTAAGTGTCCAAGGCCAAACTGAAAATAGACTATACACGTCCTGTATGACTGAATCTTGAGATTAGCTTGTTTAATTAATATTTCTCTGAGAAAAAAAAATAATCTCTCTCTTTATCCCTCCTCTTTCCTAAAAATACGGAGACACTCAACAAAATTTACAGACAAAACAAAATTTAATATGAAGCGTTCAAAATCTTTAAAACAAAACTTTAAAAAGTACTACTTAAAGATGGGCACATTAAGGTGACATCTGTACTTACTTAAAAATCAATTTAATTTGTATTAGTTTATTATAGAATTTATTATATTAGAATAAATTGTGATGTTCACAATATTAATACGAGGAATAAGTATAAACTTGTTATGCCCACCACTAGGCTCCATAAAATAGGCAACTCCTTCCCATGTAATTGTGTCCGTTTCTACAATAAACTGCCGAAAGAAGTATTTGATCTTTCGTTAAATAAATTTAAAATCTTTGTTAAACGGCAATTAATTACTAAATCCTATTATAGTGTAAAGGATTACATTGATGATAAAACGGCATGGAATTAATGAATTGCTCATAACTTAGAATGACGTTTGTGAAGTGATCACAATAGGTTTAGGGAAATCTGGCTGAGTTTGTTGTGGGCTCTTCTCACCAGGCCGCGCTTGGAACCTTCATAACCTTAGTTTTAAGTCGTGGAGTGTGTAGGTTGCAGAGGGGCTCAATTCGATATTTATTATCAAATTGGGCTCCTTTGACACTCCTCCGTTCGCTCTATCTGACGTACACAAGTGACCATCTTATTGATTCTAACTGGAAAATAAATCAATAAATAAATATAATGGTATGTATTTTGTTGTGTATATCTTTATGATATTTGATGCTTTTCAGGATGTTTTTTATTGATGTGAAGTTTTTCCAACACCAAGGTTGTCTGGAAGAAATACTAAAATCATTTATTCTTTATAAATTAACTAATTCTGAATTTCATGTATAAAAAAATTATAAGAAACATTGAGATTACCAACAGTGGAGAACATTATCCGCAGCACATCTGCTATTTGCGAATACACTTAAGGCAGAAAATAAAGCAGCTTTTCAGAACTGAAATTCAAAAGCCTACAAAAGCGCTATCCGGTTATAACGATAAATCACGTGACTCATTCATTCCGCGGAATGGCGGCGAGAGAAAAGGTGAGAGAACACCGGAACCAAACGTGAATATTAAAAATGGTGTGAAACAAATTGAAATGATGCACGCTTCAATGAAATTTTCAGACTTTTTAAATTGTTAACTGTTTTTACAGGTATTTCCACGTTTTTACACGTTGATTTTTGGGCAAATTTCGTAAGGATTTCACTGGTTTTAGGTATAGGTATTAGTTAAGTGAGTACTTGTCTGATGGTAGAGTACCCGTGAGTCCGATCCTTGTTCGAGGTAGTGTTTGTTACGGTCGGGTACTCATGTACTGATTAAAAAAATTACATTTTCTGTTTCGTCTCATCATTGTCACATTCTTCATCATGTTACGAAAAATATAATAAGTAATTTTTTTATGGGTTTTATCCCACAAAGCTAAGCAGAGTAAGCAGAGAAAAGCGCAGGAACCGACGGTACCTCAGGAATCTAGTGTTATGAAACTCCGTTTTCCGACTCTTTCGAGGCATTGCGTATTGAGTGGCGGAACTCAACGCCGTGCTTATCCTAGTTGCTAGAGTGAAGAAAAATCCATCTTCCCCGCGTAGAAATCGAACCCACAAACCGTCGTGTTTACAGGCAGACGCTGTGCCACTGCGCCACGACGGTTCTCATGTAATAAGTATGGAAAATAAATATTTGTTTAGAATAAAGTGTACACATTATTTTGTACATATTTAAAAGCCACTTATCCCCTAGTAACAGAATATATCTTTTAGTTATTTTCATTAAAAGAAAATATTTGCAATTGTCAAGAATCGAATCCGCTATATTTTATGACCTATCAATTAATAAAACCGAAAACCATACGGAAAATAATGAAAATTCAACAGATATTGATAGCTGATGATAAATCATCGTACATCGATGATATAAATCCGTTTACCAAATATCGCTTATATATGACGACAAATGTTACGCTTTGTATTAACATATACATGTATATGTTTATGTTTACTGTATATGTATATTATTATTGTATTTTTTATATCTTCACGCTTCATCAATCTCATAACAGGGTAGGCAGAGGGAACCGCAGGAACCATATGAACCTAGTGTTAAGACACTCCGTTGCTTAGTCCCTGCTTTCTCTGTCCCCGCTTTGCGCCGTTTTCCGTTTTTGTATTGGAATTATGTTTTACTATATACCTCGATTTGCTAAAACAATATGCGGCGTTGAGTTCTGCCAAACGTTATGTCTTCAAAATGTTTTTATACTATGTTCTTTATATATGTATAATGTGCAAACTTGAAACATTATGTGTCGCCTTTTGAAGTAAAATTATAAACGACACTAATTTGTTAAATCGGTATATCAATAAAAAACATGAGTCTTTAAAAGTAAAGAAATATATTTTCATTTACCTGAGTAGTTTACTACTAACATTCTTTAACCTGCTACATGCGTGATACAGGATGATAAAAAATGAAGACATTAGGCCATTACAAATATATATTATTTTAAAATAATATTTTTTTTAGTTTCACGCTTTATCCTGCACATGACATAGTAGGCAGAGGCGACCATACGAACCTAGTGTTAAGACACTCCGTTTTGCTTTCCGCCTTAATATAAATTTTAATAATTATATTTAATAATAAAATTGTAAGTTACGTAAATCTTACAATACGGTACTACAGTCATTGATGGCTGGCAGCTAACTGCAAAGAACTGGCTTAACATTACGTCGAAACGAACAACTTACTTAAGTTCTTAACTGATAAAGAGTTTCTGCATATACTAAGCGAGTTGACTACATATTTATTTCTCTAAGATATGGGTTTATATTATTTCTAGGAACCCTTCATATATGTTTTACTGTATACTGTTTTCCATATATGTGCCTTGTAAAATAAATATATTTATATGATAATTAATAAGATATGTAGATAGAGTGTTTCTTCTTTTTCTATAATATATATATATATATATATATATATATATATATATATATATATATATATATATATCTAGATTAGATATATATATATATTATATATAATATCTCTATATTATATATATAGATATATTTTAAAAATGGGGGGTATATAATATGATATATACTATATATATATAGTCTTTATATAATATATATATATATATAGTATTATATATATATGTATATATATAGATATATATATATATATATATATATATATATATATATATATTATATATATAATATATATATATACTATATATATATATTATATATATGTATAGAGATATATTATATATATGAACTATATATATATATATATATATAGAATAATATATATATATATATAATATATATATATAGATATATTATATATATATCTATATATATATAATAATATATATATATATATATATATATATACTATATATATATATATCGTATATATTATATATATATATATATATAATATATATATATATAGATAATTATATATATATATCTATCTATATATATTATATATGTATATATAGATAATATATTATATATATACGATATATTATAGTTGCGTCTAGCTTAAGTTTTCCATATTTTTACGTGCGTCCGTAACATTTTAAAAAATTCTTTTATTTTATTTCTAATTAATGCCCATCAAAATGCAACAAATGCAAATTATTGCAATTGGTATTTTATTTTCAAATTTAGTACTTTGTTTTTCACTTAGTTCATGTAATTCCGTATGTGTGAAGGTAGCTGTAGTTGTTTTTGTGCTTTTTTAAAAATAGAATAATTTACGTACATAATAATGTTTAACTTGGTGTTTTTGTTACTAAAGAGATAACATATCCCTGCCCCTGGTCTGCTAGTCTGCAAAAGCGTTTTGAGGGCGCCGGCATAAGAATTATCTTTTTCACCTAACAAAACTATAAGGAGACAACCAAATACTGGACAAACTTACAATTTCCAGGAATCGTAATAGAATAACTATATTCTATAAACCGTGTTTGGGGGGGTTCATTCACGATTTAATCCTTTAAAGTGAAGAGAGAGATTAGTGTGAATTATACTGTGACTATAGTGGACGATACGTGGCGACCTAACTAGAGACAATACCGAGACTTTACTTGAGACTCGTATTAGTTAAAATGCTAATTGATTGATTGTCACAGTGGACGAGGTACAGTGGGTCCCCCGTCCGCTCGCTCCCCCCGCTGCCATCGCCGCTGGCCGCGCCCCGCCGTTTTCAGACGCTTGAGCCAATAGGTACTCATGCATTCGTCAGGCGCAGTGTTCCTTAATATTTTAATCTATTAATAATTGATTTTTCACAATGTAGAGAAAGACTCGTCAAATCTCATATACTCGTATAAGTATTCCTATAGTACAGGACCGTTGTGGCGCAGAGGTTTAGTCGGCGTCGCCTAACGATCTGTTTGTGGGTTTCGATTCCCACCTCTGGAAAATGGATCTTTCTATGCCATTTTTCTTCGCTTTGAAAACTAGGCAAAAGCGCGCGTTGACTTCCGCCACTCAACACCGATGCTCTGGGGAGACAGAAGCAAGGGCTAAGCAAACGGAGTGTCCTTTACAACTTGGCTCGTATGGTTCCTGCCTTTCCCTCTGTCTGCCTGCCAAGATGGGCAGAATAAAAGCGGAGCTAAAAAAATTAATAGTTAAAAAAATTAACACATAACAAGCGATAAACGCAATGAAACTAGCAGGAAACGAATCTAACGAGTATGTAATAAATATTTACATTCTTATCACAAAAGTACGTTGATCCGATGCTCCATATACGTTTTGCTTAGATGTTTTAAGCGAAGAAATGAAAATTGAAAATTTATGTTCCCGAGTGGAAATTGAACCCACAAACCGTCGCGTTTACAGCAGACGCTATGCCTCTGCGCCACGACGGTGGCGAACGAACAATAATGGCTTTACTTTAATAAAATGACTGATGATCAATGATATTTTTCTTACTTACATACTAATTCTGACCTAGGGTCAATTAAAATAATAACCAGTTATTGCGGAAATTTTCATACAACTTACATATAAATTTAGTTTATTTTTAAAAATACAGTAATTTTATTTATATTATAGGTATATCTTCTCTTTGAACGGAAAGGAACACTTTACACTAATTATCTTGAGAAATTAAAAAACGACGAAGCTATCGCTTCCGTTACTGTAAAAATACCTATTTTTACCTCTCCCTCTCTTTATTTATGGGTATAACAATGTATAAAACTTATAGTTACAATTATAAATTAATTTAAAATAACCTACATTTTAATATTATTTAAATCATTAATTTAAACTAGCTTTCAAGTATATATCGCATACCTATTCTACCTACTACCTACTACCCATTAGAAAGAACATAGTTCTAAAACACTTTTCTCATCACAATCAGACGGCAACGTTTTGGCGTACTCCAGAACTCATTATCGCTCTTATGCGTTTTCCCTAGATCGTATAGCGTACCTATAGTTCAAATATCTAAGACAAGTAATTAAAAAGCTTGCATCACGTAAAAATTAGAAGGACTCCCCGGAGAGCAGTATGAAGAGCTAAGGACAGTGGACAGGCTGATAGGTATTCAGGGCCCGCAGCGTTCGGCGTCTCACGATCTCTCTTACTATCCCACTAGGTCAAGCTGAAGTTATGTAATTAAAAACTCGCATCGCAACGGCAGTTTTGTTCTGTTCTTAAATACTGTAGAGTTTTGAACTTGCTAGATGAACATCAATCCCTGTGCCTAGGTCACGTTTTTCGTGAATAATATACGATTAAATTATGTTGTTTGTCTCCATTTCGCTCGGGGGTAATGACTTATTTTCTATTTTCTTCGCTTGATAGTGCTTGAGAAAATCACTTTCACTCCACACTAGGTTTTTGTCGAAGACTAGAGTGTCTTAACAGCTAAGGTCCCTCAAAAACCCGCTAGTGCAGGTTCGAGCTGCCGATAAAACAAGATTTCATTCAATAGCTATAACCGCTCCCTTCTATCATAAGGTATAGGCTCTAAGGAGTATTTTATTAATTAATAACTAGGTTTTTCATTGTCAAGTACTACACTCCGGTGACAGCAGAAATTAACAGTCCATGGTCTATATATTATTATAACATAAGTATGACTAACTTTCTAAAATTCCAATACAAACGGCTACCGATCTAAACTATGTTGGACGAACAATTGATAAAAATCATGCTCCCCGGCAACTGGCAGTACTCCTGTGAAGTTCGGCCGCGCATTCTTTCGTATTAATATGCATTGAATTGCACTATGTTTCACTTTTGACTTTATATATAATTTCCCTAGAATCTCGTTATAGACTAATTATAAATATATATTTTTTAAAATTATTATCGGTAAAAGTAGTTTTTGATTTTTATGTCTGACCAAAAAATTTTCAAATAAAACTTTTTAAACTGTTTTAGTTTTTACCAATATAATGCGCCTAAATTAAAAAGTACGTGCCATGTAAAAAATGGCGGCCGCGGGGCTTGTTTATTCGGTCACGTTATACTCCTGTCAACCGCACGCCAGTTGAACATTGACGCCGGTGAGGGGCGATCGGGCCTCCATTTTATTACAAAACTTGTATCTTAAACGATTGAAGATAAAAATATGTTTTAAACTTCTCAAATTCAATATAATGTGTTAAAATGGTATGCGCGTGTGTTCTGTAAGCTTAGTGGCAGTTTTAAAGTGTCTCAGTGCATTCTTTTATCTCTATGATTCATCTTGTGACCAAGAATATTTCTGTTTGTACGGTGTTCTTATATTTTGTGTACCTTATAAGAATGTATTTTGTGCTACAAAACTTTTTAATCCCACATTGCTGAGACATAAGGTAATATTATTTAGAACTTACTTTGATTTAAAATACGTACAATATGGTTATATCCATTTCATATGAATATATCCCTTTCTTAAATATAACGTGGGTCACAATATGACAATCTAGGTATCTTTTTAACCTGCCTATACGTAATTGCACAGATTAATAACATTTTTACTTACATTTCGCCGCGGCACAACGAAGATAATTAGATTACTCTGCCAAGGTCTCGTGAATGGGGAGAACGAGTATTTTTTAATAATAACCAAGCTAGGGGTCTTAAAAAGCACCTGTGCCATTTCTTTGTCCGTGATTGTGTTAAGAATTTTTTAAAACCGGTTATACAGCTTGAGCTTGCCTTTCCTCGAAATTAGAGTACGATGTTACCTAGTGGTCTTTTATATTGCTTTTTTCTAAACAATTCACTATACACTTAGTAATTTAGTTTTGGCCAATTTCTATTAGATGCATTGCCATCTATTTTTTTATCTTTGGTATTACAAATACAGTTTCCTTTTTTTCAATTTATCCAGAGCTTATTTGGCGTGAAATTTATTCACATACAGAGGGATACTAACTTTTTACTTTTTAACGTTTTTGGAGTAATGCCTATAGGTTAGTAGTTAGTTAGTGTACTTAGTAAATGAAACCAAAATTAATAGAAAAACATAATTATTAATTACTTCATAATCCGAGTCATTTTTCTTCGTTAAAATACTATTGTATATCCTCTTAACCTCTCGGTACAAAAGACACGTAGCTTGTCGGATACTCCGCTGTCCCATAAAGTCATGTCATTGTAATAAAATTGTGTAGTTTTCACTCTCGTCCTTAATATTAAAAATTGGATATTTTTTCTTTGTGAAAGTACTAATTAATGTTGATCTAATTTAGCATCTATTTTATAGTCCTACTTATGAATGCAAAACCATAGCTCCTAGGCTATATAATTTGATTAGTTTATTTTGATGAACTCAGCGTATTCCTGTAACAAATTAATTTTATCGTCACAATTTTTTCACTCCCACCGTTCATTATTTCGTCGATCTAATATTTCGTTCATGGTCATAAACTCCTTTTTTTTAACCACTGGTATAGCTTAGATAGGAAGACTCGTTGTTATAGAGTTTTTGAAATAGATTATATTATTATATATATATATATATCTATATATATATCTATATAATCTATATATTAGATATATATATATATATATGATAATCTATATTATATCTATATAGTATATTATATATAATATAGTAATATAAATATATATTATATATATATAATATATAATAGTATATATAATATATAATAAGCTATATCCGTACATATATATATATATAATAATGTATCTATAAGAATCTATATATATTATATATATATCTATAGATCTATATATATAATAGATATATATAATATATCTATATATATTATATATATTATATCTATATTAGATATACATATATATATATATATCTATAATTATTATCGAAGAACTCTATCATCTATAATAATATATATAATAGATATATATATATATCTATATATATATATATTATATATATATATATATATATATATATATATATATATATATATATATATATATAATTAGTAAAATACCTTTTTACGGTCCGGTATGTAACTCTCGAATAGTTCAACAGTTATGGAGCGATACGCGATTGGCATAATTGCACTATAATCTATGCAAGTAACCTACTTATTAGCATAAATTATAAGAAACAACGTGATGAATAAATTTTCACGTGTTATATTTACTCTTGGAAATGTTGTTTATGTAATCTCTTATCTATTATCATTGATATGGTTATTTTTATTTTTAAATAAATATATATCTTCAAAAAGCAATGGAAATCTTATCAGTCAGTCAATCATGGAAATTGGTCGAAAATTGTAAAAACATAGTGTCTTAACACTATGTTTCTTCTGCCTACCCTGTTATAAGCATGTTAAAATCGAATTTTCTACAGTTCGTTCGTTCGTCAGTTCGTTTTGAACAGACATACAAATCCTTGTTGTTAATAAAAATTCGCTTATATTCACAATACTGTGACGTTTAATCAAGCGCAATAACCTTTTTTTATAAATATTTACAATAATCGTTCGAAAATGCCCACTAAAGTAAAGTATAAAGTCGACAAGGATTATGACGTCATAGCCCACCATTGTCATGCCTACACAAATATTATTAAACCGGTTTTTTTATATATAATAAATAATATTTTCCTAAGAAATATTGCCTCTTGAACCGTATGAATTGATACGTTTCAATATTTCATAACTTAAAGCATTTCTTGACCTCTCGTATGAGAGCGATGGTAAGAAGCTGTATTTCCGGTCTTTTGGACCGATTTCATTTTATATGTACTTACTTTGAAAGTAATATTTGTGGAGCACCTTAATATTTGCTTTATGTTACATTTGAGGTATAAGTAGTTGATATATGTCTATCTGTATAAGGTAGGTATTAGTTGAAAACTCGTTCATCGGATACTTTTTATATTGTTAATTTAGTATGTGAGAACGAAATCAATGAATGTTGATCTATTTGATCAATTCTATATGTATATGTTGCTATTGATTTAAATCGTTGGACAAAATTTATTTCGACATTCCTTGCAATTATATATTCATTTACCCCTTTATTCCTATAGGGTTAGTCAGAGAGCAGGAGCCAAGTACCTACAAAGAATTTTACATATTTCTATTAGTTCATTGCTATTAGCTACTTCATTTCAAGCTATCAGTTAGTTGTCATTCTTTTTACGTGACCTCTTAGCTCTTCTTCATTGTGTTGTTTTATATATATATGTATATATATATATATATATATATATATATATATATATATATATATATATATATATATATATATATATATATATATATATATATATATATATATATATATATATATATATATATATATATATATATATATATATATATATATATATATATATATATATATATATATATATATATATATATATATATATATATATATATATATATATATTTACACAAAATACATACATACATTATATACATTATATACACACAAAACAACTTCATTTCAGAAATAATTATCGAAAACAAAAAATCGTTTTTATTACCATTCATGTCAATGCATACTTCAAAAATCCTTGACCATATGACTCACAACAGATACAAATAAAAAAAGCCACACAAACGTGTCACTGCGTACTAATCATTCCATTGAGTAATACTTAAAACTTCCTGCAGCTTTATATGCGTATTTTTTTATGCTAAAAAATAGACCACGTGAATAAAATTAATATTTTTTTATTTTTAATTAAGTATTTGTTAGAAATAATATTGAAAAAAAAAATAAAGTAAAATACTTTTTAAGATCAATTTATTTCCGTCCCCGCGGGGACGCAGAAAGCAGGCACCAAAGCAACGGAGTGTCTTAACACTAGATTCGTATGGTTCCTGCAATTCCCTCTGCCTACATTGCCATGTGCGGGATAAAGCGCGAAGCTATAAAAAAAAAAACAATTTATTTCAAATTTTAACAGGGCCGCGTTGTTTCTATATAAATACCTAAGTACTTATATATTTTCAAGAGGTTCTCCATATATGTAATATGGCGTAAAATGAGACATTTTGCTTATTCGTGTAGGTACGTGGTTTAACAAAATCGTTAATTTCTATTCAAATGTTATATTTTTAGCCACACAGTTCTGTGACAGCATAAGTGATGACGAAAATGTTTCTTTATCGAACTATTTATTATTTATAAATAATGGTCAACGTGATTCATTATATTAATATGTAAGTTTTAAATATTTTTTATTTACATTTGACATTTTATTTAATATTCTCAATATTAATAAATACTTATTGGTTGAATTGTACTGTAACTTTACTGTACATACTGTACTCAAAATAGATTAATTATTAAAGCATCAAAATTATAAATATATTTGTTTATTTAGACATGTTTCTTATTTTCAACGATGTTAAATTCAAAATATTTAAAAATTGCAAAAAAAATAGTGTCTGAAAACGTTATAAAAAATTATGTTATTAATTGTCAATTTTGATTTTGTCCACACTATGTTATCCAAGTCTTTTGTGTGTATATTATATGAATAAGCTATGTACATAGATATTTGTCATTTTGTTATGACAGTGAAATAAAACTTCAGTAGACATGCGCCTAACATGCGCCAAAAAACTTAAATGTTCGCAGAAACCACGCCACTATATTTACTAGCATCGTAGATTACTTAAGTTACGCTGACTAACATTTTTTGCTGGCGTGAATTAGGAACGAGGAAAATGATCAGATTTTTTGCGCACCTAATAAAAGCCTGAAAGCTTTAAAAATATATAGCAGTATAAAATATGTATTATATAGCATATACTTTTCTTATGCGGTATATATATATATATATATATATATATATATATATATATATATATATATATATATATATATATATATATATATATATATATATATATATATATATATATATATATATATATATATATATATATATATATTTGGTTACATTTGCAAAATGTGACGGACAGAAATATAGAAACAGCAAAATAACGAAGGTGATATATTAATTAATAATTCGTCCTTAATCTACTTCCAAATGACATTACTTAAGTGAATGAGCCAAATTAAACCGACTCCAGCCTAAATTTCGATAGAAAGCAAAAATAGAAAACTTTCAATTAAACTTCAGCTAATTGTTCTTTGGGCAGTTGGAAAATAAATCAATGTCTTGACAATGTCCCAAGTTGCTGGTGAAAACATGCTTTTTCCTGTAAAAGTAGGACCAGTCGGTCCTTTGAGATGTCTCCGGGTTAGACATTACATAGTGTGAACTTTTGCTATTTTTGTTCAATACAAGTTTTTATAAATTTATCTGTGTTTGAAAGCTTAAGGACTTTTTTGATTTGGATATAAGACTTTGAGGAGTTGAGGACCGTCGTGGCGAAGAGGCGTAAGCGTCTGCCTGAAAACGCGACGGTTTCTGGGTTCGATTCCCACTCTAGGAAAATGGCTTTTTCATTTCCATTTTCTTCGCTCTGGCAACAAGACAAAGCGCGGCATTGAGTTCAGCCACTAAACATGCAATGCCTCGAAAAAGGCGTGAAGCGGGGACGGAAAAAAGAAGGAACTAAGCAACAGAGTGTCTTAACACTAGGTTCGTATGGTTCCTGCAGTTCCCTGTGCCTACCCTGCCTATGCGGGATAAAGCGTGAAGCTAATAAAAAAAAATAAGAATTATTTAGAGTAACATTGAGTAAATTGTCTGATTCTTTCTCTTTCATCTTAATTTTAGTCATTTATTTCTATTCAAATACATTAAGAAGTTAGTAGGTATATATGTATATGTATATATGTATATATATTACATATATATATATATATATATATATATATATATATATATATATATATATACATACATACATACATACATATATAACGAACCAAAAGGAAGAGAATTTCGGAAAAATACTTTTGGTGTTTTGTTCGTTTGTAGAATTGACTTAATGATGTAACAAAAAAACTTGGCAGAAATTGTACAAATAAATCACTGTCCACAGACTAAAAGTAGCATTGAGGAAAAGTTTCAATTAAATTAAGTTAGTATTAGAGCTAGTAGTAGACTTTGACTTCAAAAAGCTTCTTCTGAAAAAGTTCAATTAAAAAATCATTTCCTATTGAAACAATACTAAATTTAATAGGATTTTTTTTAGCTTCACGCTTTATCCCGCATATTGCAGGGTGGGCAGAGGGAACTGCAGGAACCATATAAACCTAGTGTTAAGACACTCCGTTGCTTAGTTCCTGCTTTCTTCGTCCCCGTAATATGAAATATATTTTAAACAAAACAAAACATGTTACATGTTTAACCATTATCGAGAAACACCTGTATGAAATATAACACTTAGGCTAAAATATTCTCGCACGGTCCTCTAGTTGCAAGGGG
Organism: Dione vanillae; assembly: GCA_037178615.1. Taxonomy (NCBI): domain Eukaryota; kingdom Metazoa; phylum Arthropoda; class Insecta; order Lepidoptera; family Nymphalidae; genus Dione; species Dione vanillae. The sequence goes on along the minus strand of JAZFAU010000441.1, from coordinate 108,549 downwards.
TGCAAGAACATTTCATATTAATATTCTACCGGAAGTGGCTGACTAGTACAAAACGGTACCTATATTAGAAAATACAAAATCCATTATAACTTTAAATTCATATATTTGGTATTTTGCTCAGTTTATGAGTTATTGACGAAATTTAAACTTATTATACACGTAATAACGGTGTTGTGAGTTAAAATTCGTATTTCAAGTATTGAAATTATAGTCGAGTTTCCAAAAAATGATAATATACGCAAATAATCCGTTTGAATAAATTGTTTTATTTAAAATGTATAACAATTGCGAAAATCAAAGGTCTATTTTGTTAGAAAATATACTTAGAACTAAGTACGCTGTCGTTATAGGGCCTAAAACAAACTTATTCTAGGCATATTTGCAGATTCTCTGGAGAGATAATACCGAGATATATATGTCTTCAGTCTGTACCTAATTTTTAAATATCTTACAATGTTACTTACTAAAGAACCTATCTCTTGAAAGTTTCTACACTAGTGGTATAACTACAGATCGATTATTAGGTATTAGAAGTAGTGATAGAAAAGAGAAAATTCTGTGTACATCTATATTTCTAGATTTTGAGAAAATTATGTTAAAAATACTCTCCCATTAAAATCTAGGACGACGAGGCAAAATGCCAAGAAGCAATATAATGAAAACTATGGCGTTGACACTAAAACTTATCAACATGGCCCACTTTTTATTAAGTTAGAAAATGTGTAAGTATGTGTTTTATTTAATAATCTCCAAAACAGATTACTCTTTGAACATGTTTTATTTCATTTTTATAACTGTTAACCTAGTGCTGGAACAAAGAACCTAGAACCACCTTGTAATATTTTAGTTAATCTAAGCATTTTTGTAAATTTATATATTTCTAACTATATATATTAATGGTCGACTATAAATATAAAAAAAATAGACTAATTCCTTTAGGATCGTCGTTCCGCAGCAGCGCCGCTTGAAAACGTGACTTATTATGGGTTCGAATCCCAATAGATCAGAATAAAAAATTTTCATTTTCTTCGCTGTTTGGCGTCGAATTTCGCCACTCACTCATCCTCCAAGGGTGGAAAGTGGACGGAGTGTCTAACACTGAGTTAATACGGTTCCCTGCCTTTGCGTAGATGCGGACCTAAAACTTTTTAGTATATAAATAAATATATACCGTAAAAAAGTATCGTCGAATTGAGAGAACACATTTTAGTAACTATTCTATCATACACTACGCTACAAAAGATTATAGTAAGCTTAACCCTAATACAAGCTTCCAAAACCATTATAAGTTTAAAATGTACCGCACGGCGCTTCAGTGGACTTGGTCTTTTTAACTTCTCTACCGAGTAACATACTATAGTAATACGTATATATGTGTGTATATATATATATATATATATATATATATATATATATATATATATATATATATATATATATATATATATATATATATATATACATATATATATATATATATATATATATATATATATATATATATATATATATATATATATATATATATATATATATATATATATATATATATATATATATATATATATATATATATATATATATATATATATATATACCGAGTACTCTACCGAGTAACATACTATAGTAATACGTATATATGTGTATATATATATATATATATATATATATATATATATATATATATATATATATATATATATATATATATATATATATATATATATATATATATATATATATATATTCTCTTATTATTTTCACGTCGTCATACATAGTGTAACGTACCAACAAAGTGCTTTCATTTGCATTCGATTTTTCGATATATCGCATGAAATTTTAAAAGATTGGTCTACGTGAGGTGGATACAAAGTAGAAAATCCCTATATCCCTGCTTTTTGTCACCTTTTATACCCTTCAGGTACCGTTTTCAAAGGACAACCGAAGGACTGGCTAAGCTGTATTTTAAACTGTTTCAAGTTTTTGACGTTTATTCATTAAAAAAAAACAATATTCGTATTAAATTTTGTTTGTAATATCATCGGAACTCTTTGGAACTACTGAATATTTTTGAGTGACTACGGTAAAATATCGTTTTGAAGATCGGAACACACCTCTTCGACGCACCTCTTGCAAACCGTGGCAGCGCTCTGACCACTAAGCTATGCGTTTAGCTTAAAGCATGCATTAAAATTTTTAAATATTTTCTTTAAGTATTTTTTCTTGACCGTCGTGGCGCAGAGGCGCAAGATCTGCCTGTAACGCGACGGTTTCTGAGTTCGATCTCCAGTCGGGAAAGATGGATTTTTCTATTTCCATTTTCTTCGCTCTGGCAAACTAGGCAAAGCGCGGCGTTGAGTTCCGCCACTCAACACGCAATGCCACGAAAAAGGCGGAAAGCGGGGACGGAGAAAGCAGGGACTAAGCAACGGAGTCTTAACACTAGGTTCCCACGGTTCCCTTTCCCTCTGCCTACCCTGCCATATGCGGGATAAAGCGTGAAGCTAAAAAAAGGACTTTTTCTATTGTTAGTGTGGATTAACACTTTTAAAAAATCATAAAAAAAGTAGCTGCTAATTGTTGAATAATCATTTAAAAACATTATTTTAGTTATTATTAGATACCCCGAAAGATATTCTTAAATAAAATAGAAATCTAACACCAGGCATTGAAAATCCTACAATTGTATAGTTATATATAATGATAATATAAAAACGCTAAATAATTATTGTCTCACGGTCGCCGCATTTGTACAGATAGTGCAGTGCAATACTGCAATCGTCACTATCGATAATGAGGTACCATTCACGGAGGTCACTCATGCGTTATATTCTTTTGATTTTTTTTCTCAACTCGCGCAATTTCTTAGAGTAAATTTCTAGTATATAAAATTCTACACCGATAGAACTAGAGTATTGAAATAAAATAGCGCTTTATATTTATATATAGAGGAACGAATTCACTTTAATTACTTGCTCATTTAAGAAGACAAAGCAAAAGGACTCTTACGATTAGTTAAAAAAAAAAGCAAAAATATATAATTTATTTTGGTGAAAAACTTGTCATCTCATACCAAATACTAAGGAGCGATTTAACTTCTTGCTGATAAAGTTCCAGATAGGAAATGTATTCCTTTGACCTAAAGACCTATTTAAAGGCAGACTTTATTTAGTAGAGGGCAAAGCGCGGCGTTGAGTTCCGCCACTCAACACGCAATGCCTCGAAAACGGCGGAAAGTGGGGACGGAGTAAGCAGGGACTAAGTAACGGAGTGTCTTAACACTAGGTTCATATGGTTCCTGCAGTTCCCTCTGCCTACCCTGCCATGTGCGGGATAAAGCGTGAAGCTAAAAAAAAAAAAAAAAAAAAAAAAAAAAAAAAAAAAAATTAATAGTATATAGACTACTGCCGGTTTACTTAATGAAACGTTTTTATGTTATAAAGAAATATATAATCTTATCGTTACGATGATCTTTCTTTATCTATATCTTGGATATTACTTGACCTTCGTTGTCTTTTTTTGGTGTTTGTTAAATTTTTAACGTTTCCACAAAACAATAGTATCCTACGTTCCTTTATTAAAATGTTAAAATTCTAACATTTGTTTAGTAAACTCGAAACCGTCTGAATTTTAAACTATTCAATTTGTAACAATCCAAGAAATCTATGTGTCTAGCATTATTGTGCTGAGAACTAAAGTAAATTTTGTAAAAGCAAATCTTCCTCCAATTAAATGCCAGATTTCTTATTCATTTTATAAGGTTAGATTTCTAAGGATAGAAACTTATTACCTATTTTCGATATATATAGTCAATATAGCAATATTTTTTATTGATAAACATGACCTTTATTTTTCATGTTTTTCAATAGGTACATATTATTTTAGGGTCTTTTTTCTAGACTAACGTAGATAATGAAACAAATATTGAATGTCATCTATTTAAAAATAAAGTCCAGGTAAATAGCCACAAGGTTCAAATTTAACGAGATCTCTGGTTTAAACAGCAACATGTACTAGAAATTTTTATTAGCAAGTATAGTAACTAATTTGTATGTAAAATATTAGTACATCAAAATTATAAAGCAGTAGCATAATAAGTAGTGGTTTTTCACTATCTTTACCGACGAATGATTAATTTAAAGTAAATTTAAAGGATTAGACAAACGATGGTATATTTTCCCATACATTATACCCCACTCTTCAAATAACAAAATCATGACTAAATACTGGTTCTAAATGAGGGTACAGAACGTATTGACCCATAGTAAACTATCACAAGATTTGTTTGTACAGTACAGTATAATTAATGGGGTTGGTCGGACTTGTGGGAGCCTTAAGCCAAGACTGCAAGAACAGCCTTTGATTGGTAACTTGGTGTTTTCACTCTAATTGAATAACTGAAGAGTTGCCAAGTATTTTTTTTGAACTTCTCAAGTTGTCCCCGATTTTTTGTGCTCGATATTGGATTGTTGTTACATTTGCACATAAATTGCTGTGATTGGAGCTTATTACGCGAATGTGGAATATTTTTTTTTATTATGATGTAATAAATTTGGGAATTATTGTATATATGTATATCTAAACGAATGAAACCATTTTTATAAGTATTATGGTCATGTGACATTTACATAGACCCATTCGTTTGCCACACTTGATCTAGAGGCTTATACAAAAAATTACCTATATAACATTGATGGCAAAAATGAGCTAAACAATCTTGGACATGTTCAGAGAATGATAAAAGATGTATAACGCATTAATGAGTGGTAAGATAAGATGGGGAGACCACGGATGACTTTTTAAAACACAATGTCAATGATACTGGAGGAAGGTCGCGTACAAAGCACAAGGGCTCTTTAGACAGTAGCTGCATAGAAGAAGTTTATTTAAGTGTGGGAGGTAAAAATATGTTGAAGTATGGACGCTTTAGAGGGATTTTGGAAAGAACAGAGAAAATTATAGTCTCTAAGGTTTATTTATTACATTCTTATTTATCGTTTTGTAATGTAGTGGGAGTCTTGCAGAAAACATAATGATTGCTTATTATCACTTAAGAGAATGATTGGTTTTCTTGCTTTGGTAAAAGAAAGTGGTTAAATTAAATTTTATCAGCTTCAATTAAAGTGAAAAACGAAAATTGTAGTGAATAGACACTATGTATTATATACTAACAAAATATGAGAAAAGCCTCAGAACAGTAAAAGCTGAAGCCCTTTTGACACGTCATCCTCCAGTTAAATAAAGAACCATTATAATCTTGATTCCTTTTGAAAGTTAAATGCGAGTAAAGTATTATATATGTATGTATTTTGTTTTATTTTCAAGTAAGAGAAATACACTTAGAAAACGATTAAGTAGCATGTTGTTCAAGATCATTGCACTGTATAACGTCTTAATGTCAAATTAATATACTAATGTCTATAACAAATGACAAAAAATATACGATGACTTCCTGTTTCCTTTATAGAATGTACCATTACGGTGTTAGAAATGACATACAATAATAATTGTGAGTATTACAGAAGCTTAGAGGAAGTTAATTATTTGAGTAATTGTTATTGATCCAATTTATGTTGCATTTTTTGTCTATGAATGTATAAAAAAATTACGTCCGTTTTGGACGGTGAACACGATGGTCGTGACTTCGATTCCAACATTGGGAATTGTTGTGGTATGGTAAAACGTGGTACCGCACCTATACACACGATACCTAGTGTCTAGATTTAAGGCCTAGAGCATAGGGATTATATCTTACGTGAGATGTAATTAGAAGTTAACAATTAACTAGGTATTTGTAAATCTATTTGGCGCTCTGGCACCTAGGCAAAAGCACGGCATTGAGTTCCACCACTCAACACGCAATGCTTTGAAAAGGCTGAAAGCGGCGAACGCAGTGTTCTAACACTATGTTCCAACAGTTCCTGCGGTTCCCTCTGCCTACCCTGCTATGAGCGGGATAAAGCGTAAAGCTATATATGTGTGTGTGTGTAATTATTTTTTTTAATATACAAAAATATATCGTATCAAAAAGGATTATTTTTAATAAACCATTTCTCACAGATAACGTGTATTTATATTTATTTTGAACGGTTTACTTATTGTTTTGTCAGCTATGTATTCAGTTAACAAATATATTTGAATAAAACTAACATTTGTTCAGTTGTTAAATAGAGGAATCATAAAAATAGAATTAAATTTTAAAAAGTTAAAAAAAGTTTAAAATGAATATTGTGTTGTATGAAACGAATATTGACTTACAACTGGTCCGGCTTCGAACCGCTGATATGATTCGTTGATACAAAAATATACTACACGTACAATGTTTACAGATATATTTTCTTTATTGATAACTCTTGAAAGACCGACATATATTTGGTTATATAAAAGATATTAGAAAACTTAAAATTAAGCAGTGTATCTCCACTTATTATTCTATCTAATTAAAATAAACCACACCAAAAAAATTTTTCAACCTATTAATAATTTTATAGACTTAACGTATACGATATGAAGCCTGCATCTTTGTATATACATTGTCAATTGTACCCTGGATTGTTATAAGTAGTTATGCTTTTCATTTTATTTGCAATAAAAATCATCGTAAATAATTTTAAAATTCATTTAATTGAATTTACTCGTTTTAGAAATGGCTTAAATAATTATATGGCTATGGGATTATAATGGCTTAATTAATTACATTGTTATTAATTATACCCAATAACGCATTTGGATACAACAAAGCCTTAAAGCTCGTCACGCTTTTATCTATATTGCAAAATAAATTTATTTAATATTAAGTAAATAAATTTTAAAGGTTTTTCTTTTATTTTCATATACTTACCTGTTTTATTTAAGTTAAAATAAAAGGAACTATAAGGCACTTGACACATTCTAAGTGCACGGGGTAACTCTTAACAGTGAGTAACATCGACAGCTTTGACGGAGTATAATATATATAGCCTAGCATATATAATATAGCCTATGGTCTACATCGATAAATAGGCTGTCTAACACAATTTAGTCAATTAAAATCGTATGTTAGCATAACAATTTTTTACTTATAATATTTGTACAGAGTATTACAGCATTTATTTACATAACTTAAAGCTGATCGTTTGATAAAATTGTCAACGAAAAAGCTTTAAATAAAATAACAAAAGCCTGGTACATTGACACTCTTGAATTTTTTTTCCAAATTAACCCACAGCAACATCAAGTGTGTGTAAGTGGGTAGGAAAATGACACTGATATCGCATCTTGAGCACGCTACCCCGAAAGGACCCTCGATTTGATAAGAAAGGAGCTAGATCTATTGCTTAGGTATATGATATATTACAAGGTTGACCCAATTTACTTTATTGCTTCATCCTTGTTGCTGATCGAAGATGAATATTTTTGAGATATTATTTTGGAAATTTCGAATTTACTTGACAAGTACTTACTTACTTGCTTTTTTCTTTATCATGCTCATAGTAGGGTTTCAGAGGGAGCTCCGTTCCTCCCGTTCCGACTTTTGCATGTGGCGGAACTCAACGCTGCGGTTGCCTTACTTCTTTCTTATTTACAAAATTAACAGAAATTTATTTTCACTCGCTTACGCTCGCTATCTGTCAAAACCTTTATAATATTGATTAGCAGTGTATACAACCGATAACATGTGACATTGTGAACGTGTGCAGGACTTAGGGTAACCAAGCAATATTAATATTCTTGCTGTTATTGTAAGGCTAATGACAGTGGGCAAGGCGAAAGAGGTTGGCGATCTCTACGATCGCAGCGTTTGTCGCTCTATTCTCTCTGGCTGCCCCGTTATAGATAAAACGTGAATATATGTGTGTATGTATTATAGTACTTACTAATGAAATTTCTCTTCAGGTCTGTCTCGGACACGGTTTGTGTAGATTCAAATTCAACGTAGTTTCAAGTTACATTATTAAAAAAGTAAAAAATATATTATAATTTGTATATTTGTTTTAATGAAAATATTTATCCCTATCTACGATTAATTATTTATTCAACTAAGTATATTAAATATTTTAAAATATCAATGTAGTACAGAATCTTGACTGTGAATGCGACGGCTCATAAGTTTGATTCGCCCAAGCTCTCATGTATTAATTCTGCTCCATGTATATGAACAACATCAAGACCAAGCACAATGCTGGGATCTGCCACTCAATAAAAAGCAGTGGTTAAAGTGACTTAACACTAACTTAACTCATCATCTTCATCATCATCTTAAATTTACTTAATTCTACTACATCATTTCTTCTACTATCAGGAACAAGGTTACTATAAATAATAAGGGAAATGTAATAACAGAATCAGGTCAATGTGTACGTGTATAGGCAATACGAGCACTTTTCTTATCAAATCGAGGGCCACTTTTAGGGCAGCGTGCTCGAATGGTGATAGCGGTGTCAATTCGCTGTCTACTTAAAGCCACTATACTACACTAGTGCTCACTTTGTAAAAGATATTGAAAAAATTTTGTTTCCTCAAATTATTAAGTATGTTGTAAGTGAACGAATATAAGTATGTTTTTAATATAATTTTTTATATAAGTATTATTTGTTTAGTTGTTGTATGTAGTGTGTTTTGATAACACGCTAAGACCGTATACATTATCTCTATATCTGTATCACGGATAAAAAATAAATGAAGGAAATCTTTATTATTATTAGTGTTTAAGACTACTCTAATCAAATCTGTTTTATTGACAACGAACGAGGGGTTATAAGCAATTTCTTTTCGTTTGATACATAAAATTTACCTACTAAATATCTCATTATTCCCGTTTCCGTTGGAATTTCGCAGAATTATCTCATGCTCCAATCTAACCTATACTGTCCAATATGTAAAAAAATTAATATGCAGTCTATACATCAGTCACGAAGCAACGTAAGAGATTCACGAAGAAAAATACAGAATATTGTAGTTTGTGACAAGATAATAAACTACTCATATGGACACCTGACGTTGGTTTAATAAATGGCTCTATTTCTAACCATACAAATTGAAATTTAAGGCACTCTAAAGTATCTAGGAAGTAAATCGTAGCTTCCAGTTTATAGCATCTGCTCTATCTCAAGGGGCATTATATTGCAATAATAACAAGATGCATTTAGAAGGATGGATGAAACTTAAGGTTTTTTAATGTTTAAAATAGTATATATATGTATATATATATATATATATATATATATATATATATATATATATATATATATATATATATATATATATATATATATATATATATATATATATATATACATATATATATATATATACATACATATATATATATATATATATATATATATATATATATATATATATATATATATATATATATATATATATATATATATATATATATATATATATATATATATATATATATATATTATTATAACTATTTATATATATTAGTATCTGTATATTTTTTTATTGCCTAATAACATCCCATAACTTACATACTTAAAAAAAGGCTAAATTTACAACAAAAGAAAACATGCTTAAAACAGTATGTGGTCGTACATATAAAAAAACTTAAGGATTTTTTATCTCAATTTTTGCCACTTTAAAACAGAAAGCTGCAACCAAAAGCTATTTGGGTAGCTTTTATTAATGAATTTTGAATATACGTGTATATACTTTGTTAGCTAATTTTTTTTTTTTTTTTTATATAATATAGGTGGCAAACGAGCTGACAGATCACCTGATGGTAAGTGAATACTGCCGCCCATGGACATTTGCAACACCAGAGGAGCTACAAAATGCGTTGCCGGCCTTTTAAATGGGAATACGCTCTTTTTTTGAAGGTCTGCAGGTCGTATCTGTCCGGAAATACCGCATGCGGCAACTCATTCCACAATTTTGTGGTGCGGGGCAGAAAATTTCTGCTAAATCGTACAGTTGTACTCTGCCAACTGTCAAGGTGGTGGGGGTGGTGGAGTTGTCGCATAGATCGATAACGGAAAAAGGCGGCAGGGATCAGTCCGAACAGTTCTTCAGAGCACTCCCCATGATATATGCGGTAGAGAATGCATAGCGAGGCTACATCTCTACGCAGTGCCAAGGAGTCGAGCCGGTCAGAAATCTTTTCGCAATCGACAATTCGAGTCGCTCTCCTTTGAATGCGGTCTAGAGGGAGAAGCTGGTACTGGGGAGCCCCTGCCCAAAGATGTGAACAGTATTCCATGTGAGGCCGAACCTGAGCCTTGTAAAGTTGCAGGCGGTGAGCCGGCGTGAAATACTGTTTCGATCTATTGAGCACCCCGAGCTTCTTCGAGGCTAATTTAGCCTTACCCTCCAGATGATCACAAAACTGGACTTCGCTCGATATGTCGACGCCAAGAATTCCGATATTGGCTGAGGCAGTTAGAGGAGTGCTTTCGAAACGGAGCGATACGACAAATGGCAGCTTTTTAGCGGTGAACGCGCAAACTTGTGTCTTCTTGGGGTTAAATTGGATCAGGTTTAGTTTACCCCAGTCTGATATTTCCTGAAACGAAGTTTCAATTACAGACACAAGTTTGGTTCGGCTTTCAATGACGTTTTCCCGAGAAATGTTGGCGCGGCCGGTGTATAAAGCATCACCTGTGCTGTCATCCGCATAACAATGAATGCCACTCATTTGCAGCATATCATTAATGTGCAAGAAGAACAGCGTGGGTGATAGCACACAGCCTTGCGGGACACCAGCATTAACGGACATGAGATCGGAGCATTCGCCGTCGACTACGACCTTTATGCTTCTGTCAGTTAGGAAACTGGTGACCCATTCACATAATTTCTCAGGAAGCCCATAGGAAGGTAGCTTTGAAAGTAGTGCTTTATGCCAAACCCGATCGAAGGCCTTCGCTATATCCAGACTAAAAGCCACAGCCTCGCCCTTACTCTCGATGGCTTGTGCCCAACGATGTGTCAGGTATACTAGGAGATCACCAGCCGAGCGACCCTGACGGAAGCCGTACTGATGGTCGCTAAGCAGCTGGTGATCCTCAAGGTACCGTAGAAGCTGGTTGTTAATAATGGATTCCATTATTTTCGAGAGCAATGAGGTTATGGCTATTGGCCTGTAATTGGTCGGATCTGAGCTGTCTCCTTTTTTAGGGATCGGGTGCACTAAAGCTGTCTTCCATGAAGACGGGACTACGCCAGAGGAATAGGAAAGCCGAAAAAGTCGCGTTATTGCCGGTGCCAACTCCGGAGCACATGTCTTTAGAACAATGGGAGAGATTCCATCGGGCCCGCTCGATTTGTGGACATCCAGGGATAGCATTGCTGACCGCACTGCTTTTTGGTGGAATCGGATGTCCGGCATAACAAAGTTGCACCGTGGTATTATCGGCGGGTCTTGGCCCTTGTCATCCAGGAATGAGTTGGACGCAAAGAATTTGCCCAGGAGGTCGGCTTTCTCCTTTGCGTCGTGGACCAATGAATCATCTCCCTTGAGCAAAGGTGGTAGAGATGGCGTACAGAAATTTCCCTGGACGGCTTTAGCGAGGGACCAAAATGCACGAGTTCCAGACGGAAGACGCTCTAGTCGCTCGCCAATCCTGGAGGTGTACAAGAACTTCGCCCTAGCAATGTCTCTTTTGAAGGATCGGATGGAGTGGTTAAACTTCTTTTTTAAGTCACTGGTATTCACATCCTTCGTTGCTGCAGCCGCCGCCCAGGCCTGGTAAGCCTCCCACTTATTGCGAGATGCAATTTTGCAGGATCGGCTAAACCAAGGTTGGCGTTTGGCACCAATAGGGACCCCTGAGTTTGGAATGAAAAGTTCCATACCCTGTAGCACCACATCAGCAATACCATCAGCAACGGCATTGGGGTCAACCAGTGCAAAGCAAACCTGACTCCATGGGTAGGACGCAAAGAAGGATCGCAATCCATCCCAGTCTGCTGACTTGTAGTGCCACACTCGACGTCTTCGTGGACAGCGTGGTTGCGCTAAGGGTGAGAGTGGCACCACACTCCGTATAAGGCAATGGTCAGAGGAGCCTAGAGGAGCACCGACAGACACGGTGTAGTCTTCGGGGTGGGAAGTCAGCAGAAGATCCAACAGTGAAGGTTCCTGGTTTTCCACATCTGGGATTCGCGTGGGCGTTGTAACCAGCTGCGTAAAACCATAGGCCAGGGCGAAGTCATGAACAGATCTTCCATCGTGATCGGTCTTGCGTGAACTAAGCCATTCGGCAGTGGTGGGCGTTAAAATCGCCGAGTATCACGATCTCTGCGGAAGGGGTCTGCTGTTGCACTAAATCTGTAGCCATTTGGACGTGCTCAAGGAGTCGTTCGGTTTCGGCATCACCGCTATGGGACCTGTAGAGGCAAGCGCAGATGCGGGGGTGGTCGTCGCTATCTACACGTAGCCACAAGATGGAGAGGTCCCTACCTTCAAGATTCCTGAGGCAGGCGTGAGCTAACATACGATACTCTAACGTACACGCACACACCTGCTTTTGGTACGAAGGAATGTTCCAAACTGTAACCAGGGTAATGCAAGTAAGAGGTGTCCGCCGGAGACGATATTTGCGTCTCAGTCAAAAAGAGCAGAGCCGGCTTTACTGTCTCGAGGTGGTAGTGGACAGCATTGATGTTAGAATGTAAGCCCCTGATGTTGCAAAACTCCACAACTAGTGTGGCAGGGGACGCCGTGTAAAGTCCGCTCTTGCCCCGGGAATTATTTAGCGCGGTTTTGCCCCCCCCAGAATTCGCGGGGCGGCCTGGACACCCACGCTCGGCTGAGTTGAGTCCTGAGCCTGGATGTCCAGAGAGGGATTCTCCAACGCTAGCGCAGTTGGTACCCTCCTGGGGTAGATGATTTTTAAACTGCTCCATCATAAGGGAGGGGGGTTGGGGGGAATTGGGCCTCCGGTACCCTCACTCACGCGACGAAACACGACGCAAGCGTCATTTTACGCCGGTTTTCTGTGAGGCCGTGGTATCACTCCGGTCAAGCCGGCCCATTCGTGCAAATGCAAGGCTCTCCCACGGTATTAAATTTACTAACACAAAGTAAACAGGTAACCGTTGTAGTGGAGCATTTGCTTGTTTAATGCATTATTTTGCAGGAATAATTGTAATTTCTATTAATTATTATATTATATTATTTAAATATAATTTGTATTTAATTTTAATATTTTATGTGTCTTTCAATTGTATTGTATTGTCAAAGGAAATTATATTTGCTTCTACATACGGTTATAAAGCAGAGAACACGCTTGTATATGTAAATAGGTCGGTAATATAGGTAGCGGGGTATGCATAGAAAAGTTTATGTAAAAACTTTTAATTCTCCGTTTTCCATATTTCGACATATTTGTGTTGAGTGATGGAACTCAATGTTATTTTCAAAGAAAATTAAAAAAAATCATTCACCCTAGGAACGGAACCTACGACCTTCGCGTTTATTGTCAACCGTTGTGCCGCTGCGCCACAATATCTCCGTTTTAATACAAATTTACAAAGCAAATCTAGCAAATATTGAATGCCGTTCTTGAGAAAGGAATAAAATGGACTGCTTCAATGATAAATTTATTTGAATACTATTATTTGATCCTACGGTTTGGTACTCAGTGTAATATCTGAACGTTGGTTGTGGGTTTGATTTATATTACCTAAGTTTGATTATCCATGGCGCTTATTTCCGCCATCTAATAACTTTTTTTCTTAATAACTTTTATATTTTTTTATAACATGTTGATGTTAGACCAAATTGAACCAAACAATCTTTTAATATATTTTTCATAGCTTCACGCTTTATCCAGCACTTAGCACGGTAGGCAGACGGAACTGCAAGAACTTAGTTTTAAGACACTCCATTTCCTGCATTCTCAGTGGCGTGACGGACTCAACGCCGCACTTTACCCAAATGCCAGAGCAAAGTAAATAAAAACAGAAAAATCCATCTTCCCCGAATAGGAATCGAACCCAAAAACCGTATTGTTTACATGCAGACTGCGCCTCTGCCGCTGTGCCATGTGCCACGATTCCTCCTTTATAATATTAAGTGTAAGATATTAAACTATTTAATAGGTCGCTGTGATTACGACGTTAATAATAGCCTAAAGCTACCGCTTATACTATAACCCCCATAGAACGATAAATCCGTGTCAGTGTGTAATGAATCATGATGTATAGGTACCCGCTATTGGGACTATCTAATTGGTTTAAATACAGCATAGATGGATCTACTTAGGTATTGTTTTGAATTTTTTTTATTTTTTGTTGATAACTTTTCTTTTTCCTAATTACTTACTTAATTAATATTTTTTAATTAATAAATGTTTTCTATAATAATTTAATTATAATATTTTTATCTATTGCTATTTAGATTTTAGTGTCAAAATACTCCTTTCTTTATTTATCATATAGCTTTTTTGTTTGACACTCCATTCTCTTTTGCTACCCCGCTAGGGATAGAACGTGGAGTTATGTATATATGTACAGCACTACAGACACTTGGTTTGTACCATTGTTAGTCACATATACTATTTATATATAGAGTTAACACTAATCATGAGAATATGTTTACATTAGTTTTTTTTTAATTATAGCTTGTAACTGAGGCTATGATTTAAGGAGTTTTACACTTATTACTCTTTATTTACTTAATAATTTTTAAATATATAAGAGAGATAAATGCTTATTTGAGTTACAACTTATTAATTATATTATAATTAAAAATATTATACTAAACCATTAACACATGAAATGGAGAACATGAAGCACAATGGTTAAACAGGAAAATAGTAAAAACCGGCATAAAAAATAAAACAAATATAAATGTTTGCCATCAGCCTATGAATGCTTGGAGAATAACGTAGCAAAAATATTTGTAATACAAATACTCACCCCCTTGTTCATACTCGTTTGTGTATGTATGTATGTTTTATTCATTTTTATTACTTTTTTTTGCTTCACGCTTTTTCCCGCACATGGCAGGGTAGGCAGATAGAACTGCAAGAACTATTGGAACCTAGTGTTAAGACACTCCGTTGCTTAGTCCCTGCTTTCTCCGTCCCCGCTTTCCGCCTTTTTTCAAGGCATTGCGTGTTGAGGGGCGGAACTCAACGCCGCGCTTTGCCCAGGTGCCAGAGCGAAGAAAATGGAAATAGAAAAATCTATTTTCCCCGACTGGGAATCGAACCTAGAAACCGTCGCGTTACAGGCAAGTAAAAGTTTCTTGGACAAATTTTCCTTGCGTTAAATTTCACGCAAGTAAGCACGGCCTTCCTACACTGAGGTTGCTTCATAGACTACTAAATATTATATAGGTTAACAGAACCGTTATACCTATACCGGAAAAGGACCATCGTGGCGTTAAAGTGCAGTGTTTGCCTACAAACGCGATGGCTTGTGGGTTCGATTCCCACTCGAAGATTATTTTGTTTCCGTTTTCTTGAGTTCTCTTCGTTGAGTTCCGCCTGTCAACACGCAACGTCGAAATGCCTCGAAACGCGGAAGGCAGGTTCGACGTGGAGTGTAGACAGAGGGAACCGCTCCCTCTGCCTACACTATTACGAGCGGGATAAAGCGTGAAGCTAAAAAAATTTTGTTTTTAAAACTCACTGTGGCGCGTCTTCATACGTTATAATTGCAGTTCCAGTCTTATACGAGAGAATACATTCATATCATATTTCCTCCGAAAGAAGAGAGTAACTTCAGTTCAGAAACTAAATTACAATATCTAAAGCAGGGAACTCAGCGACCTGACACTAATTTCTATTTGCAAATCTTAGTAAATGCGGAATAAATTAAAAAATATAAATATTTTTTTTATTGAGTACAGCAAACACAAAATATATACCAAATAACTATAATCTATTACATTCATATAATAAATGAAATGACTTATTGTAGTTCTCTTCCGCCTCACAACACTCGGTAATAACTCGCTTTGAGACGCAAGAGTGCAGTAATATTCCTTTTTTCAATAGGAACAATCCATTTACAGTAGTCACTTTTAATATCTGGAGTAGCTTTAGACGTTTTTACAGGGTACAGTCAACTTTGACGTTGATTCAACAACTTGATTTTTTTTCTAATTTCTCATAAGTAAATAAAAAAAATAAATTTTAATCTAAAATTTAGTTGAGTTCTTCAATTATGGTGTTCCAACGCGTCATTGGTAAAGTGAATTGTGCTCAAAAAACACACATTTTTATAAATAAGTTAAATATATTTCGTAAATCATGAGGTACGTGAACACTCTATACATCAATATGTCGATGATAACATATAGTGCCTGATAACAGATAGTGCCCAACCCATCGACTTTACCTTAACACTTTATTAAGTGTTCCTGCTTCGAGAAAGCAGAAACTAAGAAACGGAGTGTCTTAACACTAGGTTCATATTGTTCCTGCAGTTCCCTTTGCCTACCCTGCAAAAAAAAATTGTGCTCAACTGGCTTTCAGAACACGCCAAAGAATGTTTACGTATTTGTGTTAAGAAAATATTAGTTACACAATGGTAGAGTAGTAGTAGAATGTGAATAAAAAAAAAGAAAGTTAAAATAATTTTAAAAGTTAGATTTACAATATAAAAGGAACAGGTCGGTAAACCGACAGACGCTATGCTTCTGCGCCGCAACGAGTTCAATTTCACTCAAATTATTTTCAAGGCAAGGCAAAGTGCGAAATTAAGCACTGTGTCTATGGAAGTTCTTACAACATGTTTCAGAGCACTTGTTCAAAACCAAAAAAATATTCTACAATTTGCTCTAACAACTTACAAAAGTGTTATTTTATTTCAAATCCAATAGCAAAACGAACGCTTAAAACAACACATGACGTGTTGTCAAAACAAACTGAACGTAGGTATGGAAAACACTGGTAGAATTTTAATTTACATATATATATATATATATATATATATATATATATATATATATATATATATATATATATATATATATATATATATATATATATATATATATATATATATATATATATATACATACAGTATTATATAATAATTAAAATAAGTGTTACTCCGTGGGTTAAAATTCCGCTGCATTCAATTTTATTAGATTATTTCATAGGTTTTCATTATTCAATATGCATTCTTAATATCGATAAATTGCAACACTATCATAATTTTACAACGTGTTTTATTTATATCTGTGTGTAAACAGCTTATCAATGTTTATCAAATACTTTTTATTATAGTCATGCGATTTTATCCTATAAAGTGTTAAAAATAAGTACAAATTTGGTTTGTGCGGTTTATTTAATAAAGTATTAAGGTAAAGTCGATGGGTTGGGCCCTATCTGTTATCAGGCACTATATCTTATCATCGACATATTGATGTATAGAGTATTCACGTACCCCATGACTTACGAAATGCATTTAACCGATTTATAAAAATGTGTGTTATGTTATTATTTATTTAAAGGCTTCATGCTTTGTCCCGCTCATAGCAGGGTAAGCAGAGGTAACTGCAGGAACCTACTGTTAAGACACTCCGTTCCCTTTTTTCCGCCTATTCCTGACGCATTTCGTGCAAATTGACGAAAATGGAAATAAAAAATCCATCATCCCCGAGTAGGAATCGAACCCACAAACCGTCGCGCTTTTAAGACGACGCCACTCCTTCGCGTGGTATTATTGTTCTGATTTAAATTCTTTGTATCAAATCGGTAGGTAGAGACTATAGAAATACGTCGCTGAACTTCCTCATGCGAGATTATTAATAAATAATGCTTTGCGTTACTGATTTACAAAAAAATAACACTTTAATAATTTAACATTACGTGCAATATGTGATCTCTTCCAGGCCACCATTATATTTAGGGGTGTAATATTGGTAATATACTAGGTAAAGTATAAAAAAATTCTTTAATACATAAAAATAACAAAAGTATATAAATAAATATATAAATATAAACATACATACATATAAATACTTAAATACATATATATTCGTACATATATAAAGTAAAAGTTTGAGTTGAATTTTGTATTAAAATCCAAGTTAGTTTCTCTTTATTGTCTATACATTATAGAGAAACTAACTTGGATTTTAATATTATACATTATAGTATTTTTTTTAAATATAAGATAGAATTACCTATATATAAAAATGACGATCTCACAGAACCATAACGTTGTAAAAATAAACGAGGCACGTTGTGGCGCAATGCGTCTTCTCTCTGTCCACTAAGCAAAGGCAGTATTGAGTTCCGTCACTCAACACGCAATGCCTCGAACAGGCGGGAAGCAGGGAACGGGGTGACTTTATACGAGATTCTCACGGTTCCTGCTGTTTCCTCTGCCAACTTTGCTAGGAGCTGGATAAAGAGAGAAGCTACAAAAAATGTGTTAGTTTTTTTTTTAGCTTCACGCCTAATCTCGCACATGGCAGGGTAGGCAGAGGGAACTGCAGGAACCATACGATCCAAAGACACTCCGTTGCTTAGTCCCTACTTTTCTACGTCCCCGCTTTCCGCCGTTTTTCGAGGCATTGCGTGCTGATTGGCGGAACTCAACGCCGCACTTAACGTACTTTCCAGAGCGAAAAAAATGGAAATAAAAAAACCATCTTCCCCGAGTGGGAGTCGAACCCACAAACCGTCGCGTTTACAAGCAGACGCTACGCCTCTGTGCGCCACGACGGTCCTCTCCAACCTATTTAATGTCTTGTATTTTGGTGATTTCATGTACATTACATTAATTTATACTCTTTAATTTTTTGCAGGTAAATAATAGTTGGCGTTCTCTCTTTGCAAAGGTATTTCTTGATTTTATAATAATTTGTTCAATCCTTTAGATGATATCATGTTACATACAAACGTACATAAAAATTAATCAACATATGCAACATTTACATGTTCAACCTTGAAAACTTCAATCTTTATTTCTATACTAATTTAATCAATCTGGAGTGTTCATTGACCGTCATGAGGACCGTCGTGGCGCTGAGGCGTAGCGTCTGCCTGTAAACGTGACGGTTTGTGGATTCGATTCCCACTTGGGGAAGGTGGATTTTTCTATTTCTATTTTCTTCGCTCTGGAAACTAGGCAAAGCGCGGCGTTGAGTTCCGCTACTCAACACGCAGTTCCTTGAAAAAGGCGGAAAAGGCGGGGACGGAGAAAGCAGGAACTAAGCAACGGAGTATCTTAACACTGGGTTAATATGGTTCTTGCAGTTCCCTCTGCCTACCCTGCAAAATGCGGGATAAAGCGTAAAGATAAAAAAAAGTGTTCATTTGGTTATTTGCTCGAGAACTAGTGCTCCAAAACTGAATAAATAGTATTTTTTGTCATGGAAAGTCAATTAATTTTATAAAGAGGTCTATAGGCTACACATTATAAAAGCTATAAGCTTTATTACATCACTTTAATTATTTCAATTTACTGTTAATTGTTTCATTTGACCACGTGTAAAAGCTCAAGACCAAGCTAAGTACAAAGATAAAAGCTTATAAACAATACTAGTAAACAAAAAGCTACATTTTGAAGTTTTTAAATGCAATTCAATAGAAACCTCAGGTAAGAACTAAATTGAATTAGCATCAGTTCGAGATCGTGAATACAATTTCACAACATTTTACCTCACAACTCAAAACTCGTAATTGTTCAAGTTAGAGATTTGTTCTATAAGTAATATCTTCTTATAATTTATTTGGTGAAATTAGATGAGGCTTTCGTTAGGGAAATTTAAATTTTCTTGCCTTGTTGAATGCAATTATAATGATAAGTGAATCGGTAACGTCTTGATTTTAAAAAAGATTATGAATTGCTTAAATACTTGTATATTTTATTTAAGCTACTCAAAAACGTTTTTTTTTTGCGTTTAATATATAATATAAAATTTAACATATTTAATAAATATACATTCTAAGTCGATATATGACATATTGCTATTGAACAACGTAAGCCATTGTGATTTATGTGGCCGAAACATCATGAAATTTTTCCTTGAAGTAAATTTTCTTCTTTTAATAAAACACAGTAATAGATATAGGTAAGATTTCATTTTTTCAAATTTAGCCCAATTTGTGAGACAAT
The DNA here is from genome assembly GCA_037178615.1 of Dione vanillae. Lineage (NCBI taxonomy): Eukaryota > Metazoa > Arthropoda > Insecta > Lepidoptera > Nymphalidae > Dione > Dione vanillae. The sequence continues at coordinate 88,518 of JAZFAU010000441.1, read as the reverse complement.
AATGACTTATCCCTAACCTAACCTTATCATACCTAACCTATACCAGTGCGAGGTTAAAAATAATTATTATTTTCCCTAAGCAAGAATCAAACCCACAACAATCGCCGTTAAAGGTCACACGCTGTTAATGTATAAATATTGAATATGCATATATAATTAATTATTTACTTAAATACAATCTAAGGAAATCTATTTGTAATAAACAAAGCCACAAATGGCAGTAACAATTAAGATAGCCTCACCCTTTAACCTGCTCTCGTTAACAGTTCTACTTTATAGATATAGGTTTGAAGGTTAGTTTGATTGCAAATGATTTAAGACGTAAGTGATAAGAAAATATATTATTGTATACGCTACACTGTCGCATAGTGTAGATACAGATAGTTTTGATAATAAAGATGTCTGGTTTTTTTTAATGGGACAAACATACATACATTCAAACATATATACATATATACATAAATACATACATACATATATAAATACATATATACATATGTACTTTCACTTTGTTTATTCCCAGCGTGATAGTTATAGAGAACGAAATGCCAAGCGCTGCGGCTTTTTATTGACAGAAATTTTATTACTTAAATGAATTCGTTGCTTTTAAATATGTTAATAAATTTTAAATGTTTTAGAAAACAACTGTTTTTTCTCCGGTCTTTAAAAAAGTCTTTGTATAGTGATGCGTTAAAGTATTAGAAGTAGAACAAAATATTCCTTACGTCAAAAACCAAAGCAATTTATTACTAAGAACTCTATACTTCTACAAAGCCATAATCTTTCTTGTCATATCTATTCGTAAAGGCAAATATTGTATGAAACATATTAGTAACATGACAAATATTAGTGCTGACATGTCGAGATATAGAGAAAGCCGACACATATATACAAATTTATTTGTATATATATATATATATATATATATATATATATATATATATATATATATATATATATATATATATATATATATATATATATATATATATATATATATATATATATATATATATATATATATATATATATATATATATATATATATATATATATATATATATATATATATATATATATATATATATATATATATATATATATATATATATATATATATATATATATATATATATATATATATATATATATATATATATATATATATATATATATATATATATATATATATATATATATATATAATCAAACAATAAAACTTACGTACAACTAAACTTTTCAATATATAAACGTATATAATATAATTATATATGATTTAGTAGGGCGTTCAAATCTTAATTCTTTAGAGCATTAAATAATATAAGGGACAAAAGGAGTGTGGGAACGTTCGGCGTAATTTATTTGTTTTTTGAATACACAAACTAATTCTACATATTACAATAAATCTTGTAAGTTGTTCGTCCCTTTATAGATGGCACGGAGCTTCGACAAAGTTTTATTAATGTCCTCGTTAAATTCTATTTGCGTGTCCCTTTGTTTATAACTTTCGCTTAAATAAATAGTTTTCATTACAAGTTTAGAGTTAACGGCGTTCAGACGTGTCTAATATTGTTAATGTAGGGCTTGGACTTTGAATTTATTTTAGTGTTAATTAATTATTGTTTAATAATGTATAAGGATTTTATATGCTAACTCAGTAATAGGTTTCTTAAAAAAATGTATTCTACATTGATTTTTTTTCTTCATAGGCAGAAGGAACCTAGTGTTAAGACACTCCGTTTCGTTTTTTCCGCATCTAGTGGTATTGCGAGTTGAGTGGCGGACCTCAGCTTTTTTGGCTGTTTTGGTGATTGCAACACTTATACTAATAACAATCATTGTATACATATAACTGTCTTCTACATTTACTAACATCTTCTTATCATTACCCACTAACCTCTTAAATGAGACATTGTGAGTTAACGACGTAACCCAACGCCGTTGTTTGCATTTGTACTGTGGTAAGGAAAACAACACTGTGTGTATGTATGTATGTATATGTGTACATAATACGTAAACACAAAAAGGGGAAATATCCGTATCCGTATTTGAACGGCGTAATTGAAAGTTTAGGCAGACCGCAAGGTCAATGCATGCTTGTTCAAATAAGCAATAAATCTATTGTCGAGAAGATTGAAACCACAATTCTTCGGGGAGACCAAGTTTTGCGCAATGCCTCCAAATTGTCAACAAATTGAATTATTCTGTACGTTTGGGCACGGCTCGGTTTGAGTAGAGTGGAGTGGTTGAAAAACCTTATTTTTATTTGCAATTAGATTATCGTAACCTTTTTTTTTAGTTTCCCAAACTAGCTTTCACGTTTTTTTTTTTGAAGTTTTGATATGGTGATGTGACACTCTGTTCTCTGATTTTCTAACTACATGACACTATCACTAAATAACGATCATTGTATATTCGATAAACATCTACATAAGTTTTTAACAAAGTTTAATTGTTTTTCCATGATCATTACCATGTTAAATTCTTACATGCACCTGACGTAACGCATGAACATTGGTTCACGGGCTTTTTTAACAGTAACGTGGGGCTACTGTAGGAGATGCGGGCGACAGCGAGACCACTGTGTCCTCGTTCTCAGTGATATATTAGTCATCCAATTCCATTTAAACTTATACGAACCTGGCGTATTCTGTTTCTAATATATTTATTATACAGTCCACTGACTTTTATTACCAACATAGAAGATGAAGATCTTTTAACAGTTTCGCAATATTTCACATCTTTATACCGTAGAAGTAGTTACTTTAAAGTTTTTCAGTTATCTTTGTCTTGAAATACTAGAATCAAGCAACCTGTTAACTCTTCATTTTAAACCACTTTATTGCTTTAACTTAAAGCCGTGGCTTTTCAACTTGTGAGTTACGAGATGTTCCGCAATACTTTAACTAACTTAGTTATAATTGTATTTAAAAAAGAACAATTTTATTATATTACAAGAAATGACGTTCCAGGTGGGAATTAATTATGTGAATTTAAATTTATGATTATGGTAATAGGGATTATTATTTGGTTGGACTCTGGAGTCTCCCAGGAGAATTCCCAAGAGAGAATGCGGTTCCCACGAGGATTCTTGGGAAAGAATTCAATTGCCAGGAGGAATCTCTGGAGAACGAAATATTTTTATTTTATTTGATTTGGTAAAAAGACATAGCCCGTTGTTCTGGTTCATCAATGTACACGCAATAAAAATTTCCCGAAATTAAATTTATACAGACGGAAAGATTTCTAGACTAAAGTGCATATTATCTATCTAAATATTTTCTATTACTTTTACTTAAATAAGAATATTTTGAACCCGCGACTCTTTTTTTAATTCCATCACAACTTTCACTGCACCAAAGCTATAGAGTAAAGTAAATAAAACAAGAACTGTAAACGACCTCTTTCCCAAAATATTAGCCAACAACACAAAAGACGGTTATTGGACCAATAACTACAAACGCTAGAATGCCTCACAATAGATAATAAATATTTTTATGAACGTAAAAAAAATATATGTCGCAGTTCTAATGTAAAGCTCAAGCTTCTTTTCCATTAAAAATCTGGCAAACTAAGCAACGTTATTGTCGTAGCAGTCCAGCTTTGTGACATGCTATCTACTATATCTTTATAGTTTATTTTATTTGCTATTTGTGTATGTATATTTTTTTGCGTATATAATAAAATTTCTTACTATCGTATGTATAGATATGAGATGCATTTAAGAAATATTTACATATTTGTGATACGTAAGCCATGATTTATGATAGGTATATATTTTTTAAAACATATTTTTCTTTAGTGTCCAATAAGAACAAAAATCATATATATATATATATATATATATATATATATATATATATATATATATATATATATATATATATATATATATATATATATATATATATATATATATATATATATATATATATATACATAACGCAACGATTTGTGAGTTCGATTCCCACTCGGAGAAGTTAAATGTTTTCATTTTCATTTTCCTTGCTCTGGCAACTAGGCAAAGCGCGGCGTTCACTTCCGCTATTCAATACGTAGTGCATCGAAAAAGCGGAAACAGAAAGTGTGGAACGCAAAGTTTTAACATTGGGTTCCTATGGTTCCTGCATTTCCTTCAGGCTATCCCGCTATGTGCGGGATAAAGCGTGAAGCTAAAAAAAAGTCCAAAGTCCTTGCAAACCAAGCTGGCGATTGCAACTAGCTTAGCGGATATAGAAATTCTTTAGTTAATCGCACACGTGTCAATATAATTTGACTCATTACAACTGATTCATTGGTATCATCTTTCTTGTTAATGTTTAATGACATACCAACGTATTCTTGAACTTTGCCCTCGTGTTTTTGTATTTAAATGTTTCTAGGATTTTCATAAAATAATATATGATTAGCTGGATGTAGGTACATACATATACACATAAGTTCATTCAGTTCCCTAGCGAGCTAGTTACGAAGAGGTAGTAATGTTTTTCAGTTTTCAGTTCACGCATTTTCCCGCAAATAGCAGAAAAGGCAAAGAGTATTCAGTTTCAAAACATTTCGCTTTCCAGTTTCCGCTCAAACTGGACATCAAACCCGTTACCATAAACATTACAGACATACTGTCTAACTACGCCACGATTGAGTAATAGTTAACTATTTAATTATAATTAATATACGTAGATTAAGCTCTAAAAGTTAAGTAACTTTAACATTCAAATTTTATAGGTATTTAAATATTAATGTGAAATTGAATGAATGAACTTGAATAAGCACCAATTAACCTACTTAAGTCAATTTAATGCACATTAAAGTTGTCTTTTACATCATGTCAGTAAATTTGTTTTTAACTTTTTTGTATGTACCTACGCTAGTCCGTTACATATATATATATATATATATATATATATATATATATATATATATATATATATATATATATATATATATATATATATATATATATATATATATATATATATATATATATATATATATATATATATATATATATATATATATATATATATATATATATATATATATATATATATATATATATATATATATATATATATATATATATATATATATATATATATATATATATATATATATATATATATATATATATATATATATATATATATATATATATATTCATATACATCACAAACATTACAAACTAGCGACCCGTTCGTGGCTTGGCTCGCTTGTTTTATTCTCAGGCTTACTCTAATAATAATACGTGTATTTATACATATTATAATATGTATAATTGTAATTTTTATAGATTAAGTGGTTCTTAAATTTATACATATTCACTAAAACACTGTTTTTTTTGCGTTAATCATGATTCTGAATTATTACTCCCCAGCCTCCACTATTTTATGGTTTTATAGAAAATTTCATAAAAATCAGTTTATCTTTTCTCGAATTCAGCCAGGAGAAATTAAAGCAAAAAGCAAATTCTCCACCTTCCCCTAGTGGAAATCGAACCTACAAACCGTTGCGTTTACATGTCGACGTTGCGCCTCTGCCGCATTTAAAACTAGTTTTCCACAAAATAATTGATATTCATTCTAACAGACGCACAGTATTTCCAATGAAATCAGATTCGACGTTAAAAACGTGATTTTGTTCAATTTTCCAGTCGGGAATACCTAAATGTGGAATAGTGATCGTAAGCTACGCTGTCAAGTTGAGAATTGGATGCCGTGTCGAGTCGTCCTGACATTTTTTAGCCTAAGAGAATGATAGCAAGCGATTTTTTACTGTCGTTGCCTTTTGCTATTTTATATTTTGTTTTTGTTACAATTAAGTGGTCTATGTTGGAATATATTTTAACAGTTATATGTTAAGTTAGATTTCACGTGAGATTAGTTTAGTTTAGCTTCAATTATTTTGTTGTGTGTTTATTGGTACAAAAAATTTTAATTTTTTTAATCGGTTTTGTAAGGATATATATATATATATATATATATATATATATATATATATATATATATATATATATATATATATATATATATATATATATATATATATATATATATATATATATATATATTCTTTTCTAAATTATTCTTATGACGTAAAATACTTAACCATTACTTACTATATGCGAGTATATTTAATAGTTGTATAGAGAATGTGGGTTTTGATGGATGATGTTTTTATTTGGTACTATAGAAGATCACGATATTTTTTTCAACAACTTGGTTAATCCCGTACATTGTAGGATAGGCCGCCTTATATAATATTCGTCTTTCGAAGCCTTGCGTGAAGAGTGGCAGAACTGAACGTTACGCTTTGCCTTGTTACTAGAGAGACGTTCCCCAAGTGAGAATCTTACCCACAAACTGTGACTTACGCTACGACGTGCCTTCCAAATAAAATATTTATTTATTAAATAAATAAAAATTTTAAATTGGAAGGATCGTAGTAAATTTAATTATCTATTTACTTATTAACTTAGAACTTAACTTAATTCGTTTTAACATCTTGTTATAAATATAAAGTAAATAAAAAGACATGACTACCAATTTCAATAACGAGAAACCAATCTACTTTAAATCGAAGAAATGTTGAAATATTTCTGAATATGTAAGAATTTCATTTCGAAATGAACACCTGCGTGATACTTGAGAAGATGTGTTTGTTTATTATTTTTATATTTTTTTTGCTGAAAAGCTTTTATATATGTATGTATGCATATTTATAGGAATTTAAAAAAAGTCTAATCAAAGCTTAGCAAGCTTTATTTTTACAATTCATTATTCGAAAAGTAATTTAAATTCTATTTATTAATTAGGTACGCTTTTGATCCTATAAGTTCAAAACAATATTAAAACAATCCGTTCCCCATTCCCGTTCAGTTAAGTTCATCTACCTATATGTGTAGATAAACGTGTTATATGTCGTGTGGCGGAACTCAACGCCGCTCTTTGTATTGATACCATCTTATCAGGTCTTAAGGTCTTGCATTTGATAGTCCTCGCAAATTAAATATCAAACTCCTTCAATATACCAAGTATATGTTTAACGAAAATATTGTCAAATTAATCTCTTATATAAGTTTCTTGGCTTCATATATACAATTGTATGCCAACGCCAATGCGTAAGATCTTTCTTTACAGAGATACATAAATCCAGTTGAAAGCTTCACTAAACCGCATTGTTTCCTCACAGGGATTTGGACGCGAGATGGGAATATTGTATGGCGTACATGTAATATGTTTAGTTAATTTTATTACATATAATTGTAGGCGTTTTTAAGTAACTTTGTAAAACAAAATTCTTCTTTAAATTGTTTTAGCTTATTTACTTGATAAGAGAACTGCAAACTGAGTCTCAGGTCTTCCCTCATACATTCTTATTCCAGATTTGGAATTAAACCCAGACCCTTCACATATAGTATGAGAATCTCTCCCACTAAGCTACGATGCCTTAAACTAATATAAATAGATATGCTAAAGCCCACATCCCAGAGTGCATGTGTAAGAATATAAATTTAGCTCTCGTGGAAATCGAATTCCCTAACTTTCGTGTCGGAGTACTCTTTAAATATAATAAATATGGAATTTTATCGTTCCCAATCTCTATATGTTGTTTGGTGTAAACTTATGTACAGCAAACTTTGGGTACTATATTATACGATATATGAATATCGTAAACTAACTGAGTTTTGTTGAGTGAATTTTTGTTCAAAATTTGTTTACTATATAAAATTCTAGAAAAACCTGAAGTAGATATATACACACATACACACATGCACACATATAAACACACGTACAAAGTGCGTTAATGAGTTCTGCCGCCCAACAACTTAGTTAAAAATTGAGTGGAAAGTGAATATTGTCTTACTGCTTCTACTACTACTCTATATCTTTATATACAGGAAGAAAAAGCGTGAAAACTAATATATTTAGACATATCTTAAGTTTAAGGAGGTCGTAATGGCTCAGCGATACAGACTTTACTTTGAAAACGCGACGGTTGTCGGTTTGTTTGACGGTTTTCAGACTCAGATGAATTCAATATTTTATTTACTCGCGCTAGTAAATATATAGAACGCGGCGTTGAGTTCCACCACTCAATATCAAATATATGTAAAATTAAGTAGAAAGTATGAAGTGAACATTGTCACATTAGCTCTCCTCTGCTTGTACAAGAGGCGACCTTAAAAAAGTATTAACAATAATAAAAACATGTACCTATTAACAGTACATATATTGATAGTAAAAATGCTATATGTTATAGCGTGAAGCTATTTTTTATCTCTTAGAAACCCAGAAATAGTAAAGAATTTCAATTACTTTTTAACCTTTATATATGTATTAGTATGGAAACATCTTTAATCCCAGTACATTTTGCCTCCCACTTGCTCTTATTATACCTCTTTTTATGTGTAGGATCATTACGACTTCATCTCTCGTAGTAAAGACAAAATATTACGACATACGTTATTGCCGTTTGTTACTCTGCACCCACATTGAGTATTTTTTTATTATTTATTATTTTAATAATGTTAATCTACACAAACAAAAAAGGAGAAAATATTTAAAAACATATAAATAAAGATTTTAATGCAACAGGATTCGAACCCACGCCTCATGGAAACCGTTTAAGCACTCTGACCACTAAGCTATGCGTTCTTTATCACGTTGCGTTGAAATTCTTATATGCTTTTTATAGATTGTTACGTTGTTAGCACACCTCTGTAGGGCAATTTTTTGTGTAATTTTCTGAACTTCGTTCTTTCTTTATTTCCTGCATAACGATACAACTTAACATACACTTTTAAGGTTCTATGACATAATTTTGGTTAAATCACTTAGAAAAACCATGACATTTACAATTTTTCATAGTGGTTGCCATAACAATTTCTATAGCAATAAAGCACGCTCATTTATTCTACCTGTCGACTGTCGCGGGGCTCGCAAGGAAAAATATTTGATAGTAGCATAAACGTTTTGTACCTTTCGCCCCCTTGCGTGTAATCTCTGGACAAATCACCGAGTAGATACAGGGTCTTTAATCTAAGCTTTATACATGTTTGTTGACGGTTATACTGTTTTCATAGGATCTTCTGTTTTTAAATATGCGTAAAAAATGAAAATTTCTTGGTATTTTCATATTTTAGTATTTTTGCACAGATAAAGAATTGAAGGTATTAATAAATGATTTCATCTATATTTTTGTAAGTCGAAAAGCGTATGATTACCGCTTTTAGCTACATAACAATCGTTAATTGATTAATAAATAATATCTAACAACATGTCTTATCATCAACATTATACTATCATAAAGTATGAGATTATTTAAAAAAAAATAATAGATTATTTAAAAAGTATATTTCTATTTCTTCTCCGTTACATTTCTCCGACTTACAACAAGTTGAACCCACATCAAATTACGTAACGTCAACACAGTCTTTTCAAATAAGGACGGAATATAAATGGCATGGTAAAAATAATAATTTCCAACTTTTCCGCATAAAACTCTGAATGCATTTGCATCCACTGAATAACAATTAGGGATCTACGTGACTTACAAATATAATTATCGGGCGTTCAAGATATTATGCTCGAATTAAAAGATTCTTTAAAATACGTTCTTTTAGATTAAAATTAATGTTTAAATTAGACTGTAATTAATTGTCTTCTTTTTCTTATGTTATATTTCTGAAGTGAAGACAAAACCTAGCTCTATATGACGTTTATGTTGAGTCTTTAGTATTATGTAATAATAACTTTTGCCTGCAGTTTTTTTAGGAATTAAGAGGACCGTTGTAGCCCAGAGACGCAGCGTCTGCCTATATACGCGACAGTTTGTGGATTCGATTTCCACTAGGGAAGGATGTATTATTTTATTCCCATCTCCTCTGGTATCTGGGCAAGCGTGGCATTGAGTTCTTGACTGTATACAGATTTACCTATAACTTATTTTTGCATGAAAATCGAATTTTCGTCGTACTTTAAACCCATTTTGAACAAAGATATAATATAAAATAACCTTACCATTTTGTTACGTAAACCCAATATATAAGCATTTGAATACAACACAAACAGACTAGTTAATAAATTTAAAGCGCCACATACAAAATTAAAACTAAACTACGGTTATGTAAACTACGCTAGCATCGATCCGGCCTGAACCCACGCTCACCGCATTGAAGGTGCCTGCGACTATCATGACTAGATTTATAGCCCTACTTCATTCTACGTTAAGTTATAATGGTACGAGTAAAGTTGGCGGAATTGTTTCCACAGTGTTTTATTGCTATAATTTTGTTGGCTATCGAAATATGATTTGGAAATGTTATAATACCATTTTTTTATGTATTCGTGACAGAGTGAGTGTTAATGTTAAGGCTTAGTCTTTATTAAATAGGTTCAAATATTATGAAGATATGGCGCAGCGCATCGAGTAGTAGAAATGAATTATTTAAATTTCTTAGGGTTAGTAATAAGATAAAGGGCAGAATAGGGCGTAAGTGGGGAACAGAGTGTCTTAACACTCGGTATCCTCTACATATACATACTTACATATACATAAATATATACATATACATATATACATACGTACATACATATAAACACACATTCTTAACACTCGAAAGATGAACACAAAATTTGTTGTCTAATATTCAATGACTATGTCTAATTAACAAGTCAACAGATCGTTCCATATTTATAAAGTGAATTGTTTACGTGCAGCAGTGCGTGTTTATATCGTCTCATTATTTTAATAGAATACTGGCTATATTTAAATGAAAATTCTTTAAATATATTCATTAGAATATATGACACCAAAAAATATTTAAAGCAAGGGAGATGAACCTCTGTACCTCGTCATATGAATAATTTTTCGTCATATTGCGTGTTGAGTAGTGGAACTTACATTCGCATTTTATCCTGTTATTAAAACAAAGTAAAAAAAATAGATTTCTACGGTACTTATTTAGTATTACTTCTTTTTTGCTTGAAAATATACATGAACCACTTCTACTCACTACTTTTGTCACGTCTAGTTAAACAAAAAACGTCAATGTCATCTATTATTTACTTCAAGGGCACTCAGTGAATAATATCGTCAACAGTGCCTGTTGTTATACTACATATATATACATACATACATACATACATACATACATACATACATACATACGTATTTAAGTTCCTTCATGACACCCACTCACGTTCCTTACGCTCCAACAATAACCTTTTACTTGAAATTCCCCTTCACTCTTCCTCTTTTTATTCTAATTCCTTCACTATCAAAGCTGCTAGACTATGGAACTCTTTACCTCTTAGGATCAGGCGTGCTAAGAGTCTACACATCTTTAAGAAGAAACTTAAAGAATACTATTTAAACCAGTAGTGTTGTTTGTTTTTTTCTTTCTTTTATATGAAATTAATATTTTTGTTTTGTTTTGTACACCTAGATTACTAAATCTATAGTATGTATTATTTTCAATTTATGTAGATATGTATGTATATGTGTATGTATGTATGTATGTATGTATGTATGTATATGTATATGTTTATGTGTATATATATTTATGTCTATTTATTTATGTATGTTTATAATCGTATATTTATTATATATATTTTATTAATATATATTCCATATATCTTTCAGTATATGCACCACCCATTCTTATACTACTCCTACATCCAAAGGTTGCCTGGAAGAGATCGCTTCAAGCGATAAGGTCGCCTTGTTGTGCTTTTATTATTTTCTGTTTGTTTTACTCCTTATTATATATTTTTAGTTATGTGCAATAAAGAATATTATTATTATTATTATTATTATTACGTACATACATACATACATACATACATACATATTTATGTGTTGGTCACTTTTTATCAATGAGACAGCTTTAACACTTAAACGTAACTTTCAGTTTTACTAGAATCACAAAGTTATTTCTCTTTTTTAATTCATAAAGCCAGTGACCAGTGTCCAGACTTTATTTACTGTTTCACCTAAATTCAACATCACCATTTTATCACAAACAATCGAGTATTGGCCTCGACATTGTAAAAGCTGTTTTAAAGCTTCATTTATTTACTTCTATAACCTGCCTCAGTACAACGTATATCAGATCGATCGATACTTTCTAAATTATTTCTAACGGGCAAAAGCTATGTAGAATACAATACATCAATACATATTCTCAAAAGCTCGAGTAGGTTAATAGAAAATTATGTCTATTATTCGCTTAAATTTCAAAGCAACATTATGTTAACATATAGTCCTAGTAATAACGTTATGCTCGCATATGCATTTATATAGTATATGTTTTCTTATTCAACATATATGACATTTGCATATTATGCAGCATTTTCAATCGTTTTGTTAAGACACTCCGTTGCTTGGTCCCTGCTTTCTCCGCCTTTTTTCGAGGCATTGTGTGTTGAGTAGCGGAACTCAGAAAAATCCATCTTCCCGGGCGGGGAATCGTATTCAGAAACCGTCGCGTTACAGGCTGACGTTACGCATCTGTGCCACGACGAAATATATATATATATATATATATATATGTATATATATATATATATATATATATATATATATATATATATATATATATGTATATATATATATATATATATATATATATATATACATATATATATATGTATATATATATATATATATATACATATATATATATGTATATATATATATATATATATATATATATATATATATATATATATATATATATATATATATATATATATATATATATATATATATATATATATATATATATATATATATATATATATATATATATATATATATATATATATATATATATATATATATATATATATATATATATATATATATATATATATATATATATATATATATATATATATATATATATATATATATATATATATATATATATATATATATATATATATATATATATATATATATATATATATATATATATATATATATATATATATATATATATTCAGCTTCTCACTCCAACATGCTCGTGAATAGATTTGTTAACCGAAAGCACCTACTCTGTGACTTGAAATTGTTCCGTTGTTTTTTGCTGAGCATTGCCCAGACTGGTCACACCGGTTTGCCTTAACACTTTGAAATGCTCTGGCTGTTTTGTACATTTATAATATTGAACTTTACTACACATATTATTAAAGCTCTAATTTGTTTGAAAGGAAACTGTAATAATTTTGATTGTGTTTCAAGTTTTATTATGGAAGAACTAAAGCTTATTTTTCCATGTTATGGTGATTGTGATAACCTCATGGTGGTTTATACTAGAGTGTAAGTTAAGTTGGCGAATTTATGCCATTGTCTGTACGTATGTAGGTATGTATGTAAGATATAATGCAAAATCAAGTGTTACTTCCCATAAAACGCTAGGTAAATTTGCGCAAAAAAAAAAACTTATTATACTATAAATGGTTCAATTTTTTAGTTACGTTTTACCTTTACTACTTGTGACTATGTTATAAAACTGAAGAGTTTGTTTTGCTGAACGCGCTTATCTCAGGAATTAGTGGCTTATGGCAATACCGACGATGCTGCAGATGATAACTACCAGTCTATATATGCCTGTATAGATTTACTAAAATAGGTAATGCAACGATATTTCGGTACTAAAATTAAATTATTTATACACATCCAAAGAGGTAAATATTGTAAAAATATATAGTTAAGGTATATACTATATGTACATATATTAACAAATTAAAAAAAAACACATTAGAAACATCTACATAAGTTCGATATAGAATTTAAAGTGAACAAATTCTGATGATAATCATGAGATAATCGTCAAGACAAAATATTGTCACGGTAGAGTGACGACGTTATGGTGCAATTAAGTTATGGTTGGCGGCACGCAATGGGAGTACATTCTAATTTCGCTCTAGGGAACATTTTTGTGAAGGTTATAGGTGTTTCTATGGGCTGGTTAGGTAATGTTAGAGGTTTGGTTCTGCTTATAAAATAGAGGAAAGGTCTATTTGTTCAGGGAAGGTGAATCCTCTAAATTTCTATCCTCCAGTTTTTGTATCTTTACTTTACCTTACCTCTTTTTTTAGCTTCACAGGCTTCACAGGTAGGCAGAGGGAACTGTAGGAATCATACGAATCCATTCGATTTTTCGAGGCATTGCGTGTTTAGTGGCGGAAATCAAACTCTTTTTGTTTTTTATTATTTTTCGTGTATCGTCAGATTTACGATTATGCCCGTGTAAGCGCGTATATATGTTTTAATAACACTATATGCCTTATTTTATACAAATTTAAAAGAGTATATAGAGATAATTTAACCTCTAGACACACAGTGTTCAGCTATTAGTCTTACTTCCAACAACATATAGTGTGTGGCGGAAATAAACGCCGAATTTCTTTAAACATAAACGAGGTAATAATTCATGTCTTCATGTGAGGATTGCATCCACAACCATCACGTATAGATGCATTGTCCCATTTCCCCATATCCGCGATGGCTTCTCAAAAAACATAATTTTCCCATAACTTCAACGTTCAATGTAAGTCAAGGTTAAAATTTGAGTCATCACTCATTTGCTGCGACGGGAAGTTCATTCATAAAACTAAAATATTTGTGTTATATCCGTTCAGTGGTTTAGTTTTTGTAAATTATCATATAATGGACCTTTCTTGGTAGTAACCGGTTTTAATGTGCTTACATGCAGATGGATTTGTTGATATATATATATATATATATATATATATATATATATATATATATATATATATATATATATATATATATATATATATATATATATATATATATATATATATATATATATATATATATATATATATATATATATATATATATATATATATATATATATATATATATATATATATATATATATATATATATATATATATATATATATATATATATATATATATATATATATATATATAAAAATTAAGGCAGTGGAACCTAATATCTTTTTGTCCTTTGAGGCATTGCGGAACTTAATGCCGCGATTTATATCAGAGCAAAAAAAATGAAAATAACCCATTATTTTAGTATGAGAATCGAATCCACAAACTGGACCAAGTCGATAATAAATACTTTTACAATTAACAGTTTGTTATATCATAAGTTATCAAAGTAAAATAATTGTAATTTAAATTTTAGAATAAATATTTCTCTGATAGAAAATGAAGTCCAAAATATCACAAAAATCAAACACTTTCCAATACCGCCAATCCAAAATAAGTTCTCATTTAAAGTTTTTTACACTTACTAAACTTTCACTAACTAAGCATTTTAAAGTCGACACTTTACAACTGAAAAAAAGGGAACCTGGCGTTTTTTAAGCCTTTCAAACTTTACAGATGAGAGCATTGACGTCAAAAAAAGGAAAAAGTACTCCTTATTGCACTTGCCTAAGCGATTTACAGTTTATGATAATTAGATCACGAGATATATAAGTGGTTGTTGAATTATAATTTTATATAGAACATTATTTTGTTATAATTATTAATAGTAATATGTATTTATTTCTTTATTTTACGAATATTTGGATTGGATGTGTTTTTGATTATGTAATAAATAATCTTTTTCTGAACTAAATTATTAATTAAAGTACTTTATTGCACAAATAGGTAAAAAATAGCGTAACAATGCAAATCAAAATTTTTAAAGACATCACTGTGCAATAGCGGCCTTATCACTAAAAGTGATCTCTTACAGGCAACCACAAAACTAAGAAATTTAAATAACTGGAGACTTGTATGTTTAAAAATTATATACATATGTATTTACAGAAACAATAATTCTGAATAAATAAAGTTAAATAAACATTTCAAAATAAATATGTATATACATAAATCATGAGTATATATGGTCATATACAACTTTCTATAGTTTATAAGTACTTAACCTGTTGTTGAGGTTTACGCTATCTCAATAAAAATAAACCTAATTTAAAGATTCTCAATTGCATATTTCCAACCAATTTTCAGTAGCATTACAAACAAAAATATCAAACTACTGCGAGTAAGAATCGAACTCTTTTTTTTATTTGAAATATAACCAACACCCACCCTTTTTTACTTATACTATATGTTCCTATCGTAAATATTAATTATATTAGTATAAATACATAGTAAGTATATAGAATTAATATTAATCATAATTAACTTTTATTTTAGCATATTTTTATATATTTATTGTTACTTAGAACTAAACGATCACACTTACAACTATCGTATTTACAGTCAAACAATATGCCGATATGCCAATACGGCATTTATCATATAATTTGTACAGAACCCATTATTATCTTCAACCTTATTAGTACTACTTCTATTTAATTGGCAATCCCTAACTTCCTTTTACTATGTACAATTACTTTCATTAATGAGAAATAATGAAGTCAATTCTCATCAATTGAAAGAATGGTGTCAATGCAATGTAGTACTGGCTATGTTATGGTAAATTTCCTTTTGAAATCGTACCTTATATTACTATGACTATGTGACTTTTTTACTTTCAAAGCAAAAAGCTTGTTTAAAGAAAACTTTTTATGTATTCACTAAAAACATTTTATTTTAAAGAACAATTTACTATATATTGTTTTGTTATAAAAATAAAAAGGTCTGTTAAATCAAAGTAGAAATACCTAGTATTAAATTTTAAATGCGGATTCGAGTAAAGGTTTGTTCTTTAATAAATTGTATTTGGATTTGTTAGCAACAAGTACAGCGGCGTTCGAGGAAAAATTGTAAATGTAACAGCTGAGTTAACTTGGGGCGAGCTTTTAAAACTTTCAAATGCTTTGAGTATTGGGAAATAAATGACACTTAATAAATTGTGAGGTTATGCTTTGTTTTGTTCTGAAAGGGTTTTATAGTTATAATAATACATACATTGGGATCTTGGTAGCAGCTATATAATTTAAAATTGTTTGAAATAACAGGTAAAAGTTTGAACGCAGCAGGAATTGATCCCATGCCTTATGGAAACCGTCCAAGCCCTTTGACAACTAAGCTATGCGTTCTTCATCACCCCACATCGAAACACTTAAAAAGTCATGAAAATAACTGTGTGACAAATGTGGTATATGTCTAATAAAAGTAGGATGTAACTAATTTGAATTTGTTTATGGTCAAATTTAAGGATAATAAGTATATAAAAATAAGTATTTTTATCTGACTGTTAATACGATATATGATGGTTTAAAAATGTACACATAGATTATGATTACAATAAATTAATTGGCGTTTCTCTGCTCTTTCAAAAACACAGTTTCGAAAATACTGGAGGAAGGTCACGTAAAAAGCATGAGGACTCCCAAAAAGCATGTATGAAGAGGCCAATGACAGTGGACGAGGCGAGAGAGGTGTTCAGGGACCGCAGCGTTTGTTGCTCTGCTATTTTAATACATACTGCAGTGTTGAGTTACGCTTATCATTATACAGTACTAGAATTAAGATGGATATCGTATAAAACCAGCATTTCTCCAATTTCTTGACCTTAGGAAAAAAGTCATAACTTGTTCTTCATACATACATATATTTCATATTGCGTTTATTTATTGTACTGTAGAGAGCGAAGGTCAGAACACGCTAAGCTGTCTGGGACGTGTGAACCAAATACAGGTCTAAAGAAGCTTTGAAATGCGTGTTGTCGCTCACAATGCTCC
Organism: Dione vanillae; assembly: GCA_037178615.1. Lineage (NCBI taxonomy): Eukaryota > Metazoa > Arthropoda > Insecta > Lepidoptera > Nymphalidae > Dione > Dione vanillae. Next base: position 70,817 of record JAZFAU010000441.1, on the reverse strand, counting down.
AGCTTTTATTCATCAAATTCAAAATGACTAACGCCGCCAGAGAAATTGTAAGCATATCCTTAACTTTTCCATACAAAATAATCAAAATATTATATAATTCAAGATAATAAACCACAAACAGTAGTTACGTATATATTTCGATATTACATAATATATTCCACTCGCATGCAACATTGTCCCAAAACAAATCCCTAGAGATGACGCACATAAATAACAATGTAACGACTAACTCTAGCGTATGAGGAAGATACGTCTTAAGATTTGATTAAATTAATATATTGTATATATGTATATATATATATATATATATATATATATATATATATATATATATATATATATATATATATATATATATATATATATATATATATATATATATATATATATATATATATATATATATATATATATATATATATATATATATATATATATATATATATATATATATATATATATATATATATATATATATATATATATATATATATATATATATATATATATATATATATATATATATATATATATATATATATATATATATATATATATATATATATATTTATGTATATACATATATATTAAAATCATTTCGTAAATAAAAATCTTTGTAACGTAAATTGCCATTTCACAAATAAAAAATGCAAAGAAGATTATTTATTTATACACATTGTTAAATTGCGTGTTAGAGGCGTAATATAGTAACACTGTTAGTGCCACCTGAAAAGTAATTTGTTTTAGAGCCAGAAACACCTGAACTAGCGCCTGTTTAAAATATTCTCTTAATTGCCTCTAGTTAACAACAAGGTAAATAAGTACGTATGTTACTTAATTAACAGTATTGTGGGAAAGATATTGAGGTCGTAGTGGGTTTGATTTTCAATGGCACTTACTTTTTTATTACGTTTTAGTTGGCAAAGTGATTGTGATCAAACAAGATTTTTTATTAAGAGATCTTATTGTAAAGAGATGGTTTTGTGTGTGTTAGTCTACATTTAGGGAAACTGCCTAAGGTAACTCACTAAAATCACTTGAAAAACACTTTCAACTTTTATTGAGAAAAACTAAAAATCGATAAAAGGGCCATAAAGTTACTACCCCGCTATCCAAGCACTATTCTCTCCAGCTATTTCGCTTTCAAAATAATTATTTTTCTCTCTTTTTCTCTACATTTATCCAATATTGCTATTAAGGTCTTAAGCTATTATCATCATTTTTATAATTAAACTAACGTTTTTCATTTTATAAGTTCTTAGATGAGGTTTTCTTAATAATAAGCGATAAATGCTTGAGAAAAAAACGGTTATTTGAATTTTTATGGTACTATCTATTGGAATGGTTCTTTGGCTGGATTATTAATATGTATTTCTTAACATACTTTTTTTAATAGACAACTGTAATGTTATTTAATAAAAAATTTAAGGCATCGGGATTTGAACCTGCGTCTCTTACGTGTCTTCTAATTTTTATATTTCATTAAGTAATTTTTCATTTTTCCTCTTTCTACTGCCAATGAAGACTACAAAATCATAAAGAGACTGTAATTTTTATATTATTCTTATTTCATTTTCTGAATAACGGAAATATTTATTTTTATTTATATTCGCATTTCAACCAAAAAAAATTAGAACGACAGCGGAGAATGGAGTATATTAACACTAAAATCCCTCTGTCCACACTGCTATTCAGCAATAATTAGAATCCCTCTACTTTATTTTTTTTTCTAGCTTCACGCTTTATCCCGCATATTGCAGGGTAGGCAGAGTGCAGGAACCATTTGAACCTAGTGTTAAGACACTCCGTTGCTTAGTTCCTGCTTTCTCCGTCCCCACTTTCCGCCTTTTTCGAGGCATTGCGTGTTGAGTGGAAGAACTCAACGCCGCGCTTTGCCTAGTTGCCAGAGCGAAGAAAATGAAAATAGAAAAATCCATCTTCCCCGAGAGGGAATCGAACCCTCAAACCGTCGCGTTTACAGGCAGACGCTTACGCTTCTGCGCCACTACGGTCCTCATCTTTACTACTTTACCCCCCTCCTCCCTCCCTCTACTTTATTTTTATTTAAATAGATCTTTATCGTATTTTTTGACTTTTTAACATTATTAATAAAGTAAACTAAAATAACTTTAACTATTCAAGCCCACAAATTGAATAATTTACATAAACGAGTGCGATATACAGTTCTCGTGTCGTAACTATCACGCCAAAATTCATATACAAAATCACAAGGACTTTTCAACCGAATGCACCGAAGGCTGTAAACCAAAATGCTAACTAGACAGCATTTAAATAAGTGGCTTAATTGTACAAGCGGCATTGTTAGCTCTAAAATCGAAATTGTGATGCAAGCTGTTACATTTTAGCTGTATTTTAGTATTCCGACACTCGCCACGATGAAAGATCGCCCGACATGATTTACAGAAGCCGTCGTGTTCATACGTTTCATCAAGAATTGAAATTTTTAACCACTCTTCAGCAACTAGTAGGAGCTCCTAACTTAATTGAAGCTCTAATTCTTGCCTTTTGTAAATTTTTTTTAGAGCTTTTGCGATTTTTGGTGACTAATATATCTCAAAAACGAAATAAGTTGTATAAAGTATATAAGAATTTTGACGCAGCGTGATAAAAAATACATGGTCAGTGGTGAGAGGGCGCAGGTTCAAATCCTGCTGCACCCAAAATTTTTGTATGTTTTCTTTTAATATATTTCCTATTCTTAGTCTGTATTAACACTTTAAAAATAAAAATATTGTTCTGCTATTGCACAGTAACAAAAAATTTATGGGTGTGTGTTCGATTCTAGTCGGGGTAATGAGTTTATTTCCATACTTTTCGCTCTGGTACGAGATTAAGTGCGAGGTTATCGTTCTTACTTCGCACAATTGTTCGAACTAAACTTTGCTATGTATATAGTAATATAGTATAAAGCGAAAAAGACAAGCAAATTTAATACAAATGATTTCTTGTCATCAAGTTTTGTTACGAAATATCTTCGGAAAATCTTCGGATACAACTGTGGGTGGTCCCTTTTTATTGGGCAATGAGAATGAAGTGTCAGCAAGATACGACGAGCCAAATGAAATTAGTATATATATACTACGTATGTAGATATAATAAAGCTAAAGTATTCGTTAAGTTGAATGCGATATTACGTAAAATAATGTTAAAGTTAGAAATCTTTTTTTAAAGGCAGAAGTTTTGAGATTGACAAATCAAGCAAAATCGATTACTTTACGTATAGAATATGTTTAATGAATCATTAATTCATCTGTGTAAATTTGAACATCTGTTATATTTATCACCAATCCACCTTTTCGATATCTTTAAAACGGCATCAAAAGTAAAAATTCTATAGAGGCCATAAACACGAAACGCATCTCTAAGGTACGCTTGCACAAAAAATATACATATAAGTATCATAATAATCGATATATGCTAAGTTTTAAGGATATGAGTATCTCTAGTTTAACTATAGATGGCTAATCTCGATTTTTGTAGAAAGTATACTTATTATAAGGAGGCACGTTTTTTTCCATATTACAATAAAATTCTATAAATCTTTAAGTAAGTAATAAAATATTATAACAAACTTATACTTATTTTAATTTTTCTTTTCCCAACTATATGCACTATGTAAATGTAATACAATATACATCGTCGTTTATTTTCTTAAATTAACTTACGAGCGAATTTCTAGTAAAAAATCTTTAAATTAAACTGAATTCTTAATTAATATATGCAATATTAACTTTTATTTGGCGTTGAGTTAAGCCACTCACCAGGTAATACAATGCTTTTTCGAGAAAAGCTTTGAACAGAGTATCTTAACTGTAGCTACGAGCGGGATAAAGCGTGAAGCTAAAAAATCTTAATTAAATATCAAAATAACGTTCCTTTAACATGCATGTCTTCTCGCTTTATCCCAAGCGGGGTAGTCAGAGAGAAAATCCTCCTTTAAAATATTACCAATAATTTCATTTCTATAAGCAATGAATACTGATCAGTCTAGATCAGTATTCATTAATTATATTAAAATATTAAAGAATAATAGTTAAAAGAAGTACAAAAGTTTCAATCTGACCTATTTCCACGGTCTTCGTTAAGTATATGCAGACCGCGTTTAAAACAAAACGTACAGGAGCTTTTACAAACATTGTGGACATATAAAAAGAAATTTCATAACAGTTAACATTCAAAAGAACGTCTTACAACATATTGCACGCTGAGTAGACCGTCACAATTGAATTACGTCACTACAGGTTTGTGCTTAGAGGAGCTTTCAACTCAATTTTATTTCTACAAGAAATCTAATTCTTAGGTTTCAAACATTCCGTTTGATCCTTTGTGTCTCATCTCTAGTTGTTCTTTTACTCGACTAAGCCAATAATCTGCTCAAAAGTCTGTCTTAAATGAAAAATTCCGGTAGTAAAAGGCTTGAGCGGGAGTATTGTGTGAATAGTTAAAATCCATTTTTTCCATCCCAGCTTAAACACTTCCAGCCCATTATTCTCTAGAGTAATGTTTGCTATAAACTTTTTAATAAGTAAGCACAGTGGAACTACTACAGGCTGTTCTAAAGCTTTCCTTTAATAGCGTATTATGAAACTGTTTTATGATTTTAACTATTTATTGTATTGATGCCGCGGTGATGGAAAGAATAATACTCATATAATCATCAAGATATATATAATTTTTGTTTAGGTTTGTATAAGTAGTTAGGATATATTTGTTTATTTTTTTGTTTTACGTTTTGTCTAATAGAAGGCTAGACAGACATAGCGTCTAGACAGAGAGACATAGACATAGCGTCTAAACATTCCGTTCTCCACTTTTTAATATACTTTACATGAGATTTTAAAAAATCACTGTTTGATTGTTAGCAGTGACTATTAATAATCTGCCTCTTTTCAAGAATATCTTCTCTTCTAATCCTCTTTATGATATATATATATATATATATATATATATATATATATATATATATATATATATATATATATATATATATATATATATATATATATATATATATATATATATATATATATATATATATATATATATATATATATATATATATATATATATATATATATATATATATATATATATATATATATATATATATATATATATATGTTAGTGTCCTAACTTTATAAGGGAAATGAAAAGCAGCGGACTGTAAACGCTATATATTAATTCTAAAATGGTACAACGAAACGCGTGTGTCGTCGGTCGGCTGTGGTTAGCAAGTGCTCGCTGAGGTCCATATGACCCACACGATGCGTACGGGCCGCGCCGCGCCCGCGCCCGCGCCCCTCTATTCGACGACGGCGATGCCCGAACATACTCCCCGGGTTGAAGTATTCAAGAGAGAGGAAGTGGGCAGATGTTGTTGAAGCCCCGAACGATAGTCCCCCTCTTCGTCTTTAATTCAGCCACCCGCGAAGCTCCGTCACTGCCAGGGAAGACCTTCATCACTCGTCCTAAAGGCCATAATAGAGGTGGTTGACCTTTCTCCTTGACGAGTACGAGTGCATCCTCTGACAGCTGTCCTGTTGATGTGGACCACTTCGTTTTTTGCTGAAGCAGAGAAACATATTCTAAATAAAAACGCTTCCAAAAATGTTGTTTTATATGTTCCATTCTTTGAAACCGCTCCAGCCGAGAAATATTGGTATCAGCCACCTGTGGATGCGGAATTGACATTAGTGGTCGTCCAATTAAAAAATGTGATGGAGTAAGGGCGGTGAAATCTAAGGGATCCGAGGATAATGGAGTCAGTGGACGGGAATTTAATACTGCTTCGATTTGACACAAACAAGTTACCATCTCTTCGAAAGTGAAATGTGTGAGTTGAAGTAACCGTTTTAAATGGTACTTTGTAGATTTAACGGCAGCCTCTGCAATGCCATTAAAGTGAGGAGAGTAAGGAGGCGCGAAAGTAAATTCTATACCTTGCTGCATGACTTCGGAAGAAATATTAGACTGTTCTAAAAATAGTTTTAATTCGTTAGAGGTTCCTACAAAGTTAGTCGCGTTATCTGACAATATACTCTGAGGTTTGCCTCGTCGAGCAATGAATCGATTTAAGGCGGCCATATATGCCTCCTTTGTCAGATCTGTGACAAGCTCTAGATGTACAGCTTTAACTGCAAGGCACACGAAAATGCATAAGTATGATTTTATAAGCTTACAACCTCGCCCCTTTCGATCAGCTAATAATACTGGCCCGGCATAGTCGACACTGCAATGAAAAAATGGAAATTCTAAATGAGTTCGCGAAAAAGGTAATTGTCCCATTATAGGTTGTACATTTTGACACTTGAGTTTAAAACATTTGATACATTGCCTTACTATCCTTTTCGATAGGTTTCTGCCCCCTAATGGCCAATATAATTGTTTTATATTTGCTAAAAGCAACTGAGGTCCGGCATGTAATAGGTCGAAATGATATTTATAAAATATGATTTTAGTGATATGATGTTTAGAACACAGTAAAATTGGATGTTTAACATTATAGTCATAGGGAGAATTATCTAGTCTACCACCTACACGAATTATGCTATCTGAATCAATAAATGGACTTAATGAAGTTAATCTATTTTTTCGTGGTAGAGATTTCCCTAATTTTAATAAATTATGTACCTCCGGAAACATTTCTCTCTGAGAATTTACAATTATAATTTTAAATGAATTATTTAGTTCTTCAATAGAAAGACAACCCTTTTGTTTATTATTTTTTGTTCTTAAGTTGTATATAAACCTTAGTATGTAAGCAACAATTCTTTGTAAATAATTAAATTTAGAATATTTATGAATTAAAGATTTTATAATTGATGAATGATTTCTACATGATATAAATGACTGTTTGATGTGTTGTGAATCTGATTTGTGAATGATTGGTGATGGGTGAATGACTGATGATGAATGATTAGCTGAATGAGATGACACTACTTCTGGTAGATCTTGTTTCTCAACTTTGTTAGGCATTTTTGGCCATTCATTTTTATCTTTTAATAAAAATGTAGGCCCTGACCACCATAATGAGCACTCGCTGATTAGGTCAGCCTTCAGCCCGCGAGAAACAAAATCTGCCGGGTTATCCTTAGACGGCACATAGCTCCAAGTATGCCCCACAGTGGCCTCTTGTATTTCAGAAATACGATTACGTACAAAAGGCTTCAAAAGGCTGGGTGACATAGACAACCAGTTCAACACTATTGTTGAATCGCACCAAAACTTACAACTAACAGGTAAAGTAAGAGAGCTTAAAACCTTAGTACACAGTCTCGATCCCAGCAAGGCACCGCAAAGCTCCAGTCTGGGGATTGTTATGGGCTTTATTGGTGCAACACGATTTTTGGAAACCAGCAGTTGGACTCTGATAGACCCGTTTTTATCCGTTGATCGAACATAGACACATGCGCCGTAAGCTTTTTCGGAAGCATCTGTGAAAATGTGAATTTCATTAATAACAGAGTCATTACACAGCACCCACCTTGAAATATTTAATGAATTTAAACACGTAAGAGTGTTCTCGAATGATCGCCATGAATTTTGTATGTCAGGCGATACTTGATCATCCCAGTCGGTTTTAGTCATCCATAATTTCTGCATGATCATCTTGGCTTCGATCACACAAGGACCGACAAGACCGAGAGGGTCAAAAATTTGGCTGATTGTCGATAATATATGACGTTTTGTAATTATCTTTTTATTATCGATGCAAATGCAAAAACTTAAGGAGTCAGGGTGACAGAGCCAGAGCAAACCCAACGTTTTTGATAAAACGTTTTTATTTTCAGCTAAATTTAAACTACGTGAACTCCCCGAATTATTTGTAATTTGCTCTAGAACCTCCTGACTATTTGACAGCCATTTTCTTAAATTAAAATGTGCTGATTTTAAAATAGACATTACCTCTTTGCCCAGCTCAACCACTCCTGAAATTGAATCGCTACCGCTGAGATAATCATCGACGTAAAAATCGCATTTAATAGAATGTTTTACTTCTTTTCTTACGGCGGTCTTAGCTAGACTTACTAAGCATTTAGTAGCTAAATATGGCGCCGAAGCCGTCCCGTAAGTTAGAGTATTTAAGCTATAAGTTTTTAGAGGTAATTTAGGATCTTCTCGAAAGATAATTTGTTGTAGGGAACGTTGTGAAGGGTGAACATTAATTGCCCTATACATTTTCTCTATGTCCCCACATATGACATATTTATGCTGTCGAAAACGAAGTAAAATCGACAACAAATCATTTTGGACAGTAGGACCCACCATCTGGATATTGTTAAGGGAAATTCCAGAAGTGGTTGCTGCTGAGGCATCGAAGACTGCCCGAAGTTTAGTTGTGGAGCTAGACTCTCTCAATACTCCATGATGTGGTAAAAAATATTCAACCTTTTTACCTAAATGAGGTTTACATTGCGCATCATTTTCTGTCATATGGCCTAAGTTTTCGTACTCCTGCATGAAAGCTACGTATCTTTCTTTGAAGACAGGATCACGTTGAAATCGACGCTCCAAGGACAGAAAACGGCGCTTGGCCATCTCGTAGGACCTACCTAGAACATTAGGATTATCCTTTAAGGGCATGGTCACTACAAATCTACCGCTTTTATCTCGGGTAGTATTAACACGAAAGCTTTCTTCGCATAATTGTTCTTCCTTAGATAAGGAATTTCGTGAGGAAACAGAGTCTAACTCCCAAAACTTATTTAAATTAGAATTTAACTCATCAATGCTTACATTGCAGTAATGTGAAGACCCTTTTGTAGGCGATGGATGTGATGAAAGAGCCAAAGAGCCTGACACTATCCACCCTAATTTGGTCTCACATACCTTAGGTTTATTTTTGCCTAGATTAATGGATGCATAGCCGAGTACGCTCCAAAATACTTCGGCACCGACTAGGATGTCAATAGCTGACGGAATATAAAAGGAAGGGTCCGCCAGTTGTATATCCTTCGGTATGGATATCTTACTTACATCTATTAAAGATGTAGGCAAAGTGCTAGTTATTTTTGGCAAAATAAAACAATCTATGTTTGCCTTGTAATGACCGTTACGGGATTCAAACGTTAAACTACAAGACTGTGTACTACTAGAAGTCTGATTGTTTATACCTGTTATAAGCGAGCTTATGCTCCGTCGAGGTAAACCCAGTCTACAAAAAAAATCTTGAGTAATAAAATTGGCTGTGCTACCGTTATCAAGTAGAATCCTGGCTTCCAACTTCTCACCACTGTCGCTCACCACATTCACCAACGCTGTGGAAAGTAAAACACAGAAAGAAGCATTTGTGTGTAATGGTGTGTTATTTGATAGGACGACATTGTTGGGTGTATAAGTAGGCAAAGATGTAGAAGCTGTTTTAACGGGCAAAGCAACACTACTAGATGAACTATGCATGGGGTTTTGAAATTCTATATTACTTGATTCTTCTTCATGCAAAAGCGTATTATGTCGACCATTACAATATTTACAGCGTGACAATCTACATCGCTTTGTTAAATGACCAACACGTAAACAATTGAAACAAACTTTTAAATCTTTCGTTGTAGCAATTCGTTTTTCAATTGATAAATTTCTAAAGGATTCGCAATTATATAAAAAATGATCTTTTGAGCATAAGGGACATTTAGTTTTAGTATTAGCGTAAACTTTTTTATTTTGATTATCGCTGTTAGTTGCTACTATAAAACTTCTAGGTTTAGTTTCTAATTTATTTATTTTAATGGTATTTATTTTTTGATTATTTTCTATTGATTCTAATAAATCAGCTTTATTATTAACAAAGTTACAAAATTAAGACAAAGTAGGTGATTTAGATAATGTATTACGAAACTCCTCCCAATTTCTACTAGTAACACAATCTAATTTATGGGATATCATATAAACAATAAGCGTATCCCAGTATTCCGTAGGCTCATTTAATGGCTTTAGCGCTCTAATATTTTTATTGACAACGTCAATGAGATGACTTAATGAGGCACTAGATTCTTTCGAAACGGGTTCGACATTAAACAATGCCTGCACGTGGTTGTTTACTAAAAGCCGGTTATTATCATAGCGATCACAAAGTAATTTCCACGCCATATGATAATTGTCACCTTTAAAGTCTATATTTTTAATAATTTCTTGTGCGCTTCCCTTTAAAGACGCACGGAGGTAGTGGAACTTACTTATGTCATCGATGCAACTACTACTATGTATAAGCGACAAAAAAGTATCCCTATACTCAAGCCAGCATTGATAACTACCATTAAAATGAGGCAAATCAATTTTAGGTAAGCGTATAAAATTATTTTGAAACGATGCACCTGTATGTTTGCCTGCCGAGCTCGCCACAGAACCGTCATCACGCGTCACGGCCCTTGCCAATAAGACACGAGCTTGCGCTGCTAGGGCGTGGTACCGTTCTTCGAACTTTGTTCGTTCCTCATAGGCTTCGTCGGGCTTGTCCGACATTATCTCGATCTCCGACTGTAAATTATCAAATTCATCGTACAAGATATCGAATTTACTTAAGCGTCCTTCTAAGTCGAAGCGTTGTAAGTCGGACATGGTTTCGCAACTCATAAGCACACTGATATAATTACTAAAATTAGTAATTTTGGCTTTCATACTACCGCGCTTTCTTATTAAAGTATCTTCATTAGCCATTATGAATGAAATATGTAAATAAAATAAAAACAAGAAGAAAAAATAAATAAATTAATGAAGCTCAATAACAAAAGAAATGAATGCAAATGCAATGAATAGAAGGCGTGGCACTGTCCTTGACCGTGACTCGAACGGTCCGCACAGGTGTTGTTTACCGTTATTTTTTATTCAATAAAAAAAAAACAGCAATATAGCAGTATGCGTAAGCGCAATCTAATAGAAGAGTGCAGATGCGAAGCGTAGTATGATAACATGAAATAGCAAATATAAATTAAGCTAAATGAATTTAACGAAAATTGGCTTTATTTGTGAAAAAAAAACAAGCAAAAATCTTAAATAGTTATTTAAACTAAAAATAGGAAGGACTGGAACCTCTGGAAATGATTAAGAAAGGAAATAATTGGAACAAACTCACAAAACGTCATTGTCCTTATCCAAAATGCGACTAGAATTGTTCAAGGAAGCGTTAACTTGGTGGTGAGTTTATTCTTCGACTTCTGACTTGAACCTGCCGTTGAAGCGATGACACAGCAAAATTGACCTCGCCCGAGTCCAAAGTCCGCGACGTGTAACGTGTCCGTCGAACTTCGTTCTTCTTAAATCGTCGGAACAATGCTTGAACGTGGCGTAGATGGGCCAAATTGATTTACACGGCGTTTGATGTACCAAATTAATTTTCACGGTAGAAGGACCAAACTGTTAGTGTCCTAACTTAATAAGGGAAATGAAAAGCAGCGGACTGTAAACGCTATATATTAATTCTAAAATGGTACAACGAAACGCGTGTGTCGTCGGTCGGCTGTGGTTAGCAAGTGCTCGCTGAGGTCCATATGACCCACACGATGCGTACGGGCCGCGCCGCGCCCGCGCCCGCGCCCCTCTATTCGACGACGGCGATGCCCGAACAATATATATATATATATATATATATATATATATATATATATTTATTATTATATATATGCAGAGAGATATATTGGGATAATTCAACAACTGACTAAGTGCCATCAAACTGAAGCGCTCTTCCAGAACTAGCGACTTTTATTGGATACTCTGCGAAGACATCTAAGAATGTTTTGTAATTAAGCTTCTTGAGCGTCACTCATTATGTAAGTCCACTTTAGAGAAGCTCCTATATATGTATTTACTAAGTTACAATTTGTAATATATATATACATATATATATATATATATATATATATATATATATATATATATATATATATATATATATATATATATATATATATATATATATATATATATATATATATATATATATATATATATATATATATATATATATATATATATATATATATATATATATATATATATATATATATATATATATATATATATATATATATATATATATATATATATATATATATATATATATATATATATATATATATATATATTGTAGCATAGCGTCTGTTTGTAAGCGCAATGGTTTGCGGATTCGATTTACACTTGGAGATAATGAATTAATTTACTTTTTCGTTTTCGCCACTCATCAAGCAATGAAAGGTGGAAAACATTGGAGTGTTAACACAAAAATTTCCTCTGTCTATATACATAATAAAGTCAGAGAATGTATTATGTATGTATGTATTTACGGATGTTAATTCATAAAAACGGCCGTAAAACTTTTAAATCCTTATAAGGGAGACGTAAAACTTCACTATACAGGATTAACTTAAGAAAAATTTCGAGTACGAGAACAAATGGCGGCAAGGTTTATTGTAAATAATCTTGCGCGAGCGAAACAAATGACAACTGAAAGTTAAAACCGCTGAGAGGCTTACGGCCAGCAGTTAACTGGAATAAAAGCTCGGAAAGAGAAGAAGACGCTTTGCAGAAAACGTGCGATTAATTTGAAACGTGAAATATTCTAAAATCGATTTATTTCTTGTTTCGTTTTTTAAGTGAAAATTTAATTTATGTTACATTGGAAAAAAGCTTTACATATATACGAAGGGGATCACTACTGCTGAAGAATTATAGTATGATACTATAATAATAGTTATAGCGTGTATTATTTAACCGCTTAAGCTGATTTCATATAGTCCACAGCTTTTCTTCCGTAGTAATTCCTTCATGACCTGATCAGCATTCATCTTTGTTTGATATGGAAAATGCAACTCGAAAGTATATTTTGATTTAAACTAGTAGTTCAAGAGCTTAGTGCGCTCAACAAAACAAACCCTTCAGCTTAATATTATTTGTATGTACCAGCGAAGTGTAAAAAAAGCTTAGCTCCTTTGTCCGCGGTCGAAGTAGAAGCGGGAAGTTTAATAGAGAAAGGTCTATAAATATCATTTGTAAAGTGAACATTTCAATGTTGTTTTAGTTTATTTTTTTTAGAAAAATAAAATTCTAAAAATTTTGTTGCCAACTTTAAATTATACGGATAGATTGCACCGGAAGTGGTTGGCTGTGTGATTGTATACATAAATATTTAGTCGACCTTTCTTGTGATGATCGCCAAGAAGAGAAAATTGAATAACCGTATTATACCTACGTCAATATGATATATTAGGAACACAGAAGGTGGCTAAAGTTAATTATTAAAAAAACATTGAAACATATACACTAAATATTTAGTGTGAGTGAGTGATATTCTATATAGTTAGTAGTAAATGAATCAATAATAATATTTCAGAATATTAGTCACTCTTTAAATACGGACCGTTACCTGCAACAACGTAGATTGACAAAAAATCATAGCTTTTATAGTTTTTATCATGTAAGACTACATGAAGTTTTTTTTACACAAGCTTTTTAAAATACATATATCTATAAATATATATACTAATATTATAAAGAGGTAAAATTTCTTTGGTTGTAATGAATAGGCTCAAAAACTAGTGGACTGATTTTAAAATTGTTTTTACCATTTTTTAGCTACATTATCCACGAGTAACATGGGCTATATTTTATATTGGAAAAAAATAGGGTTCAAATTAGGGTAAAGTTATTTATTCTATGTACACTGCCTAAATTATAAAAGATATAACCGTAAAATATTTTTATTTAATTGTAGATCTTATAAATATCTACAAAAAAGTTTGTGACACACTATACCTATCTTTGTCAAGTGAGGCACAACAACCATTTTTTTATTTAAAAATCTTGATTTTTTAACTCCTTTTAAACGCGTTTATTTTACTCACACTAATAATCCTTATTAAAGTAAATTATTTCATCAAAAATATAGATTATTTATATTGTATTTGGTTTTGTATTTTGAATAATTAAAATTGGACACTTTGTTTTGAAGTTATGGTGAAAATAAAATATTACGATTTCTACTGAACCACCACCACCAATCCACAGAAAGACAATCTGTGCAGCCTGCAGATGATGACTGTCGTCGTTGATATTAGTGTGTCTGTGTGTGTGTGTGTGTGTGTGTCGGTGTCTGTGAATTGACCTGGGAATCATTTTGCTGATCGTGTTTTTCTTCCGTAGGCTTTTTGAAGCGGTAACCGATACCTAAGCGGGCGGAGCCGCGGGCGTCCGCTAGTATATTATAAATTATCAAGAAGTTATTTTTCACGATAATCTTCTTGAATTAGACCAATAATTTAGTTGATTTTTGTAATATCATTTGCCTAATGACCTCGTGCCGACCTTTTCCCAATATTTTCTAGATAAAGCTAAATTTTTGTGACATTAATCATATTTAATACCTGCCACGTCTTCAATTTGCTTCATAATGAAGACAGGCTATCTATTGTTACTTGTTCTATTGAATTAGAGCACTGTGTACATTTTCTTCTTATATATCGATATAAAAGGCTTCTGGACATATCAGACTTTAATACACATGACTTAATAGGTGTTTCTTCCTGTTTATTTTTCTTAACAGCTTTGCCCTATTTTCTGCATGGACCAGTAGGAATATAGTGTTAAATCACTCACGATCTTTGCCCATTTTTCGTTTAGTGGTGGAACTTAACGCTACGCTTATATTTTTTTAATTCATTTTTGTGTATAATATATCGAACATAGTTGTATTTATTTTTGTGATTTTTAAAATGTTAATCCACACTGATGATAGAAAAAATACTTAAAGAAAACATATAAAAATTTGAACGCAGCGGGACTCGAACACACGCCCTCTTGAACCTTGCAAGCGCTCTCACCGCTGAGCTATGCGTTAACGCATTGTTGTATTTCTCTTTTTTCTATAATTTTCCGACGGTTTTGAGTACAAAAATAGTTCGTTGGTACTATGAAAATAGTTTAAAATTTATATTAGTAAAACAAAATCAATTAATAGGTAGCTACCATTGTGCTATAGACGCCACTTTATTAAATGTTATCGCAAAAAAATCGTTCGTCTGAGCGTCTGCAAAGATTGTTATATTGAACTATCAGTTTAGCAGTAAGACACGCAACTAATATTACTAAAACATTAATTACACGTATGTCGATCGAAGTATTTTGACACAATAGATAAAGAACAGCATAGATTATAGTAATACTATAGAAATGATATCTTCATAGTTTTCTTTACAACCTACTTAAGGTTTCTCTTTGAAAGTATTGCACTGTCTGTGCCTCTAAGTAAAGTTACTAGGTCGTACTACGGCTAGGTTCCCATCATAGCATAAAGTACAATATTGAGGATTTTTTTATACGTTTTGGTATAACGTAATATAACTTATAATACGATTATGATTAATAAAGCTACTCACAAGCTATTGTAAAGCTTTAATAAAATTTTGAAGAAATATATATTTTTTTTCACATTAAATATATTTAGTTTTTTACGTGTTAAATCTATGCTTTAACACGTAAAAAGGACACATTTTTCTTTTTTCCATAAAAAGTTGGCATCATAAGCTCTTTTACTTCAAATATATAAACATATTTTAAAATTATTACTAAAAGCTTAAGTAATCTTTATATTTTGTTTGCAGGTACTTACAGTTAATTGAAAATCATCTTGAAGACAGGTAAAATCAACGTAATTGCCTGTCAATTTACTACTTCCATAAATTTACTACCCTTAAATATATTTGTATCTCCAACCCTCCAATTGCACCCAAATATCACTACATGGGTACAACGAACAATGCATTTTTAGCCATATTCAATATTAGTATACAATTTGATCGAGCAGATGTTCCGCACCGCCACCTGGTGTTTTGTATGCCCTTGTCATTCACGTGGATCGTTGAAAAAAGTATAATAGTTATGTAATAACTGTCGTAGTCTAATATTTGTTTTTAATATGCCTGTGTGCATGTCAATAATTTGATATAGCTTCACGCTATATGCTGTAAAAGCACGATAGACAGAGATAATCTAGTGTTTAGACACTCCGTTCCACTCTTTCCTCTCAATTTTCAAGATATTTGGTATTGAGTTGTCAATAAATAATTCTTTGAGTGAGAAGGAAATTTACAGCCCTCGCGTTAAGCAAATGAAAGTTACATTCGAGCATCGAACGGCCAACCAGCGCGTAACCGTTACACGATCGCCGCCTCTGCCACTGACTAAACATTATAAGACATAGTAAACATTACTTATAAGAGAAAAGAAACTGCTTAGCATTCCATGAATTCACCGTGCGGGTGCCGGACCCATCGCGTTGTATGAAGAGGAGCTCCGAGCAGCGCTTGGGACTTGCGACCCAAGTGTAGGTTTAAAAGGGCTCCTTTAAAATGCATTAACGCTAATTTTCACTGTCCGAGCTCCTCCCACTACCTAACCAATTTTTAAATGATTCTACCAGTGCCGCTTTCGAAGTCCGTTTTAGTTATTAATTGTTAATAGTTCTAAAAAGGCCGAGATTTTTTAGAGAGAGAGGCAGAAACTATACAGAGATTTCGCTGTTATACCTCTCGCTCCTACTTCTACTGCAAATGAAATTACTCTAAACCTATTCCTGGTCATTACGTAACGAAACTGTTTTGACTAAGTTTGACGTTGAATTTTGACTATTAGGGATTTGTTGCCCACGGAACTGTAAGCTCTACCACTACTACTTGTTTTAATATTATTATAAAATAATTAACATTAATAAAATTTACATGAAATAACATTCAAAATTCTAGACAGCCATTAGCCCTAGCAATAAGATGGAATCTTAAATTAGCATTAATCTGAAACATCTGTCCGTGAGTCAATAGGAGCTGATTGTTTAATTGGAACCCTTTGTTTGGCTAACGTCTGTGAGCGCGGTGCAGGCACGTACTGAAATTTAGATGAATTACACTAAGTTGTAAATAGATTTCCTTTTGTCAAATATAGGCAGTGAATTCTATTCCCGGTAAAAATGTATTATTTAAGACAATTATAGTAAGATTATAAGTAAAATATAGAGAACAAAATGCTTGCATTAGCTTTTAATTCTCCGTTTATTCTGCTAAAAACTTGGAACTTTTGGAATGTACGTGTAGCTTTACTCTTTTTAGCTTCACGCTTTATCCCGCACGTGGCAGGTTACGCAGAGGGAACTGCAGGTACCGTAGGAACCTAGTGTTAAGATACACCGTTGCTTAGTGCTACTTTCTCCGTCCCTGTTTTCAGCCTTTTTCGAGGCATTGCGTGTTGAGTGGCGGAACTCAACGCCGCAAGCTTTACTCTTGTTCCTACATATAACAGGATCTGCAAAAGAAACTTTGCTTTCCTCCCTAGTGAGGAAATGAAATAATAATACTAATATATATATATATATATATATATATATATATATATATATATATATATATATATATATATATATATATATATATATATATATATATATATATATATATATATATCTATATACTTATATTACATGAAAATGTATTTTTTAAAAAATATATATCACTTCTGTCCTTTACATCTTCTAGGTATAGTTACATAACATACCTAATTTGTCTGCATGGTAATCAGTACCAGCAATTTGTAGTAAACGCGGAGTCAAATTAATGATTCAATCCGATATAGGTTGTTTAACTAAAATTACTATTAACAACTAACTACGACTAATATTCAGTCTAAATTACAGCTACAATAGATATTTAAAGCTAAAGCGTTAGTTTGGCTTAACGAGCTAATCTTAAGAACTATTTTTGGTTAAATCAGATAGTGTATTTTTAAACATACGTTTTGAGATATATTACTTCAAGATATTTGTTTCTTCGTAAAAATTAAAAATGTACTTAGGTTCATATTTAATTTGAGCACTTAAACTTGTTTTTTTAGTACAACTTTTAGTTGTTAATTTTTTATGATACGGATGAAGCCACAGATAAAAGCTGGTTCATAATAAATGTTAAATAAATTCAATTCAATTATATATTGGGTATGTATATATTTAGGTAGGTATGTATACATATGTTTGAACCTATTACCCCATAAATTATAGCTCACTAAGCTTAAAAATTAAAACTCTCTCTCTAATTAGAGGTTAGAACTAACATCTAAGTTAGAATTAAGAAGTTAGAACTAACTTATCAAACTCGAGTTTTGACTGAAAACCGTTTCCAATAATTTGTACAGTAGTGAAATAAATAAATCAGAAATACTTATATTAGATTTGATCAAAATCATTATTATATTTTGATTATATTTTTTATGTTAGAAAAATTTTACTATACCTTAGATGAGCTTTCCCAAGAAAACCTGTAAAATTTAATTGGGGATTATGAAATTACATTCTGACCACAACTTCTTTTTGTTCTCTAATATATCTAAACAGCCAAGATACTAATTTTGACTAAACTTAACTTAACTTAACTTACTTCTATCTACCGTTAAGGCGTTTAGATGGCTCTACGTATCTGATCAGTCCAAACCCATCGCCATACTAAATTTTCTTATCAGGTAATAATTTTACTATAGCAATATGCTTATCTTAATAAGGAATTTAATATAATAGTTTCTAAAATAACACGTTCAGTATCTACTTGCAAATTTCCCATCATTACGTCCATTGTATGGGCATATAATAGCTGAGTACGAAACAGACGGACAGTACACGTACTATTAGCTGTAGTCGCCATCATCGCTCTATTGTCATTGAGCATCGGACGCGTTGGATCTTTTTGTATATTTTTTAGTGAGTGGAATTTAGATTTTTTGATCGGTTTTAGTATGAATTGTGTAAGATTTTAGAACATTTTTTTTTAATTTGTGGGTTACACCATAAGAGATTTAGAACAAAGGACTTTTTAGAATGTCTTGATAGTATCTATTCCTTTATTGATCATAGCCAACGGCAACTGGCTGCGGTGACCAGGTCATTTCACGAATAATTAAAAAATAAAAATGTTTCGATATATATACGTACATTAGTAAACAAATGATGTAAAAAAATAATTTTGGTGTATTAACTAAACTGTCTTGCAAGTAATTCGAAAAATCAGTTTTTAAAAAAGTATTTTGTACACACAAATATGATAGATAGATTTTGAAAGTGTTTATCTATACAAAATATAGAAATACTGTTAAATGTAGGCATAAACACAAGGAGATTTGAACCTGCGTTTCTTGGAAATTTTGAACTGGAGCACTAGAACGCTATGAACACTATCCATGCGTTGATAGCACTGCGTAGTAGTCTATAGAATAATAAATATAATTTAAAAAAACTAAAAAATACCCTTTTTTAAGGATATCAAACTGAAAAGTAAACAATAATTCTTAAAACAAATTAAAAACAGTAATGATCGCAAAATACTAATATTATTGTGAAAAAGCGTGGGGCGGTTTGTGTCATATTTTTCGTATATTAAGCAACTGAAACTATATTGTGCATATTGATAAAGATTGTGTAGGAAGAGTAAGGTAAAATGAATGACCAACTCAATAGGAAAACGCTATTATTATTTCATTTCTTTGAAAACATTATTATTATTTGATTTCTTTTTTATTTAATATTTTTTTAATTTTTTGCTGGTGAATAAAACAAAAATTAGATTAAAAAAATTCTATATTATAAAATTAATAAAAACAAAATAAAAATCAAATAAACATAGACTAAAAAACATCATTTTCACTGGCACGGACGGGACTCGAACCCACGGCCACAGCATGTAAACTACAAACCCGCATTTCAGACCGCTCGACCAGCGAGACATACAATAACTCTGTATATTGACAACTTATATAAACCACAGTTTCTCAGTCCAAGGAGAGTTACTCAGTTACAAGTGAAACTAATAAAAGCGTATTAAAAAAATGTAATTGTTTTTTTTTAAGCTAGAATACCAGAAAGAGAGAGAGAGAGAGAGATAGAAAAAATTCAGTATCTAGACACTGAGTTCTCCAACTACGTTGAACGGAATCCAACGCAACTCATTTTAATATTATATATAATTTAAGATTTTATACAAATATTAGACTACATTTAATAAAAATATATATATAAATATCTAGTATATATATACTTAGGCTTTGAAATTAAACATAAACATGTAGAAATTAAATTCTGCGTTAATATCATATCAAAAGGTCATAAAACCTCTAGGGTTTATACGCGACATATATTTTTTCTTTTTCAATTACAGTTTGTATTTAAATTTACATCGTAATTTAAAAATATTTACGATTTACTAAGTTATACAGTTTTATAATGACTACTTATCTGGATTTTTGCATTAGTTTTTTTTATAATTATTACTTAGGCTGTGAATTTAATTTACAATCTTCACTTAGATCATTTACTACAATCCCAACATCATTAACAACAGCTAATCTAAACTTAATGAGACTATGGTGTCGTCTGCCACACCATAGTCTGCCCACATCAAATACCGCTCGTCGCTTTGAGATGTAAACTGTTAAACCTATACACTTAGCCTCTTGCTTTAGATTAACTTTAACATTTTTTTCTCATATATATGAATATTATTTTCTATATAGATAAATATTGTCAACATTTTAAATCATTATATATTAAATGTTGGCGTTTTCGACCTAAAATTATACTTTTACTACCGTTTGAAAGATCTGGCTAAGGTTGATGAAAAATGTAATCGTAGTTCTAACTCGTACAGGTCGATTGATAATTGATTAATCAAATAAATTTGCTTGAAAAACAGTTGGGCGCGGTTTTCGGAGTCTTTTAACAATAAATTGTGCTAACTTTACCATCTCTAAAAAGTGTTAAGCTTGTAAAATGAAACGAATATGCGCGTGTAACTCACTAGTAAATAATTAAACACACAATTTAGCAAACAAAGTAAATGAACCTCCATCAATTAATAAATTACATTTAAATCCGTCAGTGACAAGATAGGAACGCCATGTCAGTATCCGGTGAGCTTTTGCACCTTAACCCTAAACACGTTAAGCTTTACAAAGCGGATGTTATTATAATCTCTTTGACACAATTAAGCTTTTAAGCTTTTTCTTAAAAAAAGCGGGAAATATTAAAGGATCTGTTCGCTGTCCATTTGTCTGTTATTTCATACCTTTTTTCTAATGAAAAATCTCTAACTTATTAAATTCTCTTTACGTACTTTAATTTTGTAAGATCAATTTTTCTGTTTCTTCTTCATGTTTTCCGATAATAATCAACTTCCTCTTACCAGATTGATTATAAATAGTTAGGAAACGAACCCTCAAATGGGAAACGTATTGTATTTATATTTATTATTATCGCATATATTTTTTTCGCTCTGGAAACTAGGCAAAGCGCGGCGTTGAGTTCCGAAAGTGGGGACGGAGAAAGCAGGAACTAAGCAACGAAGTGACTTAACACTAGGTTCATATAGTTCCTGTTGTTCCCTCTGCCTATCCTGCAATGTGCGAGATAAAGCGTGTAGCTAAAAAATAAATAAATAAACAAACTCTTCACATTTATATTGTTACGGCCTTATTCATAAAAAGTTATAGCACGCTTAAAGACTCGATATAGTACAGTTGTCAAAAAAAGTTATTCATAACAGCATTTTAGTGCCAATCAGTTCTATAAACCTATCATAAAGTTATAGAGCCGAGAACCCTACTATAAGAGTGTTTTAACGTCCTAAGATGGCCGATTCATATAACAGCTGATTATAGCTCATACTAATATGAGCATTGATATGACGTCGTCGAGTCGCTTGTCATCAAGAGTGTCAATTTCAGTTTCGTAAATAAAACAATATAACAATTGACATTTTGTTCGATATTTATTAACTATATTTAGTTATTAACAAGCTTATTAATAATAAATTCTACATAAGAAAGGTGCACAGAACATAGGTAATACTTGTCCACGTCTATATAATTTTCAATTCTTTGTCGTTTTACTTCTTTTGACTTAATTTTTTAAAAATTAAGTAAGTTTATAAACTAAAATAAAATAAATATTCGTGTTTTTGTGATAACAACGACGTAAATGAAGCCGGTAAATGTCAAGCCAGATCCAACAATATATTTTTGTACGTAATATTATCTGTGGTCATACTATGTCAATGCGTTTGTCACTTATCATCTGTGGATTTACTGGTATTTTCGGCAACAAGTCGACCGACTTAAGTATAGTGGCAACATTGTGAACGTTTAAATCAAATTAGTGACACTTTAGTTGTAGAAGGCTTATAGAGCGTTTATGAATACAAACATTTGTCGAACGTTCTATAAGCCTAAAGAGCGTGTTAACTAAAGTATACTTAAAACGTTCTATAAGACTTTTTTATGAATAAGGCCGTTAGTATAGATAGGAACGAATAATTTATTTACATAATTTACATATATTGTTGTTGGTTCAGACCACATTTAAGCAAAAAAAAATATTTTTTTTTATTTTTCTCTCACAAATAACACGCTTACACAACTTTTGATCTTATCCACACAATAAAGTAGAAAAACAATCATGTAAGTATAAGAAACGGGAGCCTAAACTAAGATTCCTAGTGTTTTAGTTCTCCTGGGGCAAATAATTTTAATTAATATATAAAGTCACTGTTAAATTGCGTAACTGACGTAGACTCAGATTCGGCTGTAAACCTAAAAACATAGTGTCTGGACACTATATTCCCTCCGTCTATACCGTTATAAAGAATTAATAGCTCCATAAGTAACGGAGTGTAGATTGTAAGACTAAGTAACGGAGTGTCTTAACACTAGCCTCTTATGGTTCCTGCAGTTCCCTCTGCCTACCCTGCCATGTGCGGGATAAAGCGTGAAGCTAAAAAAAAAGCTCCATAAACATCTACTACTCGATACACCTGGTAATATAGACTACGAACTAAAGTTAAACGTTTCTAATGAATAATGCAGTGGAACTAATGGGAAAGTTTCAACTATGTAGCCGTTGATTTAATCCGTCATAAGTATATTACCGCTACTGTTCAACGCCTCGTTGTGTGATAGTGACTTTAAAAACGATGAATTGAAGTCAGCTCATAGCTGTTATTAGTGATAGGCTATTGTAAATGCTACATATATTTATATATGTTTCATTATATAGAACACTGAACTATATATATATTAATAATCTAGATATCGTTGTCAATATATATTTGTAACAGATTTACATGGACTATAATATATTGTATATAATATAATACAGACCATAGCTTACGTACACTATCAAATTTAAATGTCCATTTTTAGGCCCATAGGAGTTTTTGGAAGTCCTTTGGTGTTTTATCCTCCTTTACATTTCATTCTAAGTCAGTTTAATGACAAATTTCTATTTTGTGTTGTTTATCTGTGAATTGGCCAGTCGCTTAATAAGATTAATACCTACAGCGCTTATAACTAGATTGCAACGAGTCTGTATTTCTTTCATGAGGCTGTGTGTACTCTTTTAAAATAGGATCCCAGAAAACGTTCAACAATGTTCTGGATCATAATTTAAAAGAATTGTGGAAAGACGTTTGTGTGTTAAAGGTTATTATAACATAATTCATGATATTTTAAATGTCATCTTGAGAATAAAATGCTCGCTCCAATCTATTTCAAACGTATCATTGTTAAAAATGAGTAATTCTAAATTTCTAATGACCATTTAAAAAAATATCCGGCTTAGTTTCTTGCGCCGTGTCTTCTCATGTCTGGTAATGTTTTTGAAATTATTTAAAAATTCTTATATAAATTTATATATTTTCAAAACAAGTTTTCAAAACTTTATTTTCATGATATTCATAATATTTGTGGAAAAGATACAAAGAACTAGTTTTATCGTCGAATAAACAACAGGCATATAACAAATAGCGTTAATTGTGAGAATAAAGTGGTTTAGTAAAGTGATTTATCACTAATTCATTGTTAGGGTTGATTTAAAATACTCGTTAGCTTTCGCATTGCGAAGGAGAGAGGCAACAAAACAGATTACCTAACAGGCTTAGCTTGCCTGTGCTTAACCAATATCCTATAAACAAAAAGCTGTACAAAAAGCTCATTTACTTACAAACAATTTGAGCTTTACACAAATTTTACTTAAAAATCACTTAAGGAAATGTCTAAAACTCTAAAAGATAACATTTCAAGTAACATTTGATGTAATAAACGATGGTATAAGGTTCAATTTCGTCTGATATCGTGATAGGAGAGAAACGAGTTTGGCACCGTTAGGTCATTTGCCGACCTGCCGCTATGGACGCTTGAATCTTGATAAGCTACGGTTATGCTTATAACGAACGTATAGCGAAGTGGAACTAGAAATACCTTTAGTTTGCCTTTTGCTGGTGTGAGTTTTATGTAATGTATACTTTGTTTTCTATATAAATTGTTTAGTAGAAAATTGTCTTTCGATTAAGTATTATTTTGATAACAAGTGTCATGATTTGATAAGAAATGTAAAGAAGTGGCTTTCTGCTTTGTATTTCAATATTTATAAATTGAAGAGCATTTCACACAGCGCCTCTTCAAATCCAAGCGCTGTATCCAATTAAAATGACGCAATGAATGTATAAGTTCAGATTTAAGTTATTTTTTTCTTTTTATTTAAATATTTGAATACTGCTTACTTAAAATATACATTAGAATTAAAATAATAAAAGATATATTTTAAAATAAATTTAAATCTATAAAAAAATACAATATATCGTTGTGTGGGTGTTTTCAATAGATTCACCTAATTTACTCTTGCTATATACAGGATTTAGTGTAAAGCTATACATATATATATATTTAAATGATGGTGAAACTAAAGTTACATTTAGTTTCACAAAACCACTACTTTGTAATTGAAAGCCGTGTTAATTAAAGCTTTGAACATGTTTGTTCATTAAGTTGATATTATCGATTTCATATAGCAATTCTATTTCATTTGCCGTAAATTTGGAAACTACCTGTTAATCACAATATAGTTTTATAGCTTGTAATATATATATATATATATATATATATATATATATATATATATATATATATATATATATATATATATATATATATATATATATATATATATATATATATATATATATATATATATATATATATATATATATATATATATATATATATATATATATATATATATATATATATATAAATTATTATTCATCTTTGATTTTTAAACATACAATTAACTACCTATGATTTAAATATCCATTTTTGAATGCATTGTACAGACTATATCTAAAGTAATTAACTACGTTAATAAAACGTTAACGTTTAACGTTAAGTAGCATTTTCCATTTAATTTAACGTATTTAGGACTGAATATTATGGCGTTTTTATTTTATAATATGTAATCACAGTAACATTCCTTTAAAGTTCGTGACTAGAGCGTCACGAACTTGGTTAGACTTTGTTGTATATGAATAGATTTTATTGTGATTATATGTAAATCTTATGTTTTGGACGGTTAATGACATTTTGGTGTTAATGCGAATGTTTACTATAGGTTTTATTCCTGCTTCGATAAAAAGAATATCTCCGTTCATATCTTATCGAAAGACAAGACGCGGCGTTAAACTCACAACAAAGCTCAAACAAGTATTATGTAGTAGTTGTCCGCATACTTAAGTAAACTTTGAACGCAGCGGGATATGAACCTGCGCCTTTTGCAAACCGTGCAAACCCTCTGACCACTAAGCTGTGCGTTCAAGTGGTCAAAGCGCTAGTTTGCAAGTTTGCAAGAGTCGCGGGTTCAAATACCACCGCAGTTAAATTTTTATGTGTTTTCTTTATATATTTTTTCTACTCTCAGTGTGAAAACAAGAAAACTTATAAATCAAAACATAGTAAATCATAAAAATACTTTAATACTTAATGTTACAATATCTAAACGTAAGTAACAAAAATCGCGCTTCACACATTATTATGGGAATTGAATCAGTGGAGTGTAATCCGTAGACTATTGAAGACTAAATATATTTAGTCTGCAGCTATTATTGGTTGCTAGAGTAAATAAATACATAATGCACTTTGTGTTTATATGGAACTACAAAATTAACTAATCTAACTGTAACAAACTTGTCTTTATCGAAATTAGGTCAATCTATTTGAATTATGATTAATGTTAATTAATCTAATACATAATATTTTAAATTTAATTAACCTCTTGCGTTTGATCCGATTTAAACAGCTGCGGTCACAGCTTGTTGGTTAGAAGCTTGTTTCAAATTTTAATAAACAAATTTGTATATTGTCTATTTTATTTTACTCTGTTCTGGTCTATTCTGTGCTGTTATGTTCTGTTCTGTTCTATTCTATTTCAGAAAATAGTAATTATCATTATTATTAATTCTTGATTTGTATACGAAATAATAAGAAACACAAAAGGCGATCTTATCTTTAGTAGCTATCTCTGCATTAACCAATAGGGCGAAAACAAACAATTAATTTTATAAACAGGTAGATGAGAATGACATGTTATAAATTATTACAAGTAAAAATGAACAAATTCGTTATATATTACTACTTGTGAAGGCATTTTAGTTGCGCACATTTACAGAAACAACTTTTCAACTTAAAAATTGATGAAAACTTTTCGATTATTGAAAAAGTTCACTTAATAATCAGTTAAACAAATCCTACACCCATCAAATTCTACATTCTATTGGCTAATCCCAATTGGATCTGTCTTTTAACAAAAAAGATTTCTAACTCAACCATCCTTTAAAAGTGTTTAAGCTTCAGCGCATGTGCTCTGAACCCCACTACCAATACCAATACTGAATTCATAAGCTAACTTAGTTAATGAGTTTAGAATTAACAAGAATTGGTTAACAACAATATAAAGTGGTATAGGTAAGCTAAGTTAGACGATCGATGCCCAAGCCTTCAGTCCGTACATGTAAAGTTACTTCGTGCTAGTTGTCTGCATTGCCTTTACTTAGCCGGGGTCTTGTTAATTTAATATTGTGTTAGATTATGTGGTTAATTAATAAATAGGATATATATGTTATCTTTTTTATTATTGACATTTATATATCTATATGGTTTTGTATGTATTAACGATTTAGGTAGAAACTTGCAGAACTTAGTTTTAATCCAAACAAATCGGGCGTTTGGCTTGATGATTCAATAAGCGACCATCACGTTTACACGCGCTGTCTTCCTGTTCCACTGGTCTCGAATCTTCTTTCAATATCAATATATTTTAGCTTCACGCGATATCATGCATATAGCAGGTAAGCCGAAGGAACACTCGTTTCCCGCTTGACCGCAAAGAGCGGTCTTTGCTTCCCAAAAATTTCGTGTTAGTGGCGGAATTCAACGCCGTACTTGATCTTGTTACCAGCGCAAGGAAAAAAGCCAATTTAGCCGAAGCTGGAATTAAACCCACAACGCTCAAGTTTCATATATCTAGCAATCTATATAATAGACTACTAGATATATAAATGGATCTAGATCAAGAAATCTATATTGATTTTACACGCATCAACACAATTCGCCAAATTATTTTAAAAACCAGGGCAAGCGCTGTTGTTAAAATAGAAATCAATTTCCAATTTATATTTATTTGTGGTTTTGAACACCATATCAATGTTACCGTTCTCTTTCAAGCCGAGTAGGTCAGTAATCTACTATAGTAATTTGAAATTACCATGGACTGGGCTAACCTCAATGAATTGTTATTGTGAGTGATGTAGAGTACCGTTATAACGAATTGGCGTGCTTTATGAAAATTCTATGGAATAATTATAGAAATTAAATTACAATATTTCATGGCTTTACGTTGTTAAGCTGGGATATATATGGGATAATCGACGTCTCTACTAATTTGAATAATAAGTATAGTTTTACTTGGTTTTAGCGAACCCTAGACTATATTCATATTTGCTTGCTCGTATATATATTTCTTCCTCTTTGGAGTTATTTTTTCCCCACAAAATAAGTTTAGCAGAGAGATCAGTCAAAACAGCTTGAAACTCAACACCGGTCTGTGTCTCACCAGATAATATAAATATAATCATTCATTCATAATCATTCTTTCGAGTCGTATTAATTAAATTTAATTTTAAAATGAATCCGAAAAATCTTACTGTCCATTTGTTTCTTAGACTTGACGTGATCACTTCGGTAGAATTTGTAATATGAATTCTTCTCCATAGCATAGGAAGGGCCCTTCTCTACTATATGTATGAACATTGTTCTATAGAGATGGGCCCTCTCCATTTCTCCATTTTATTAAATTTATATTAGAATTTCATTAAGTGCATAATAACTTTTCTTTCTTATTGTCTAATTATTTTTGTTGGATAGGTAATACTTGTGTGGTTTTTTGTCTTTTTTATTAAATTTTGGTTTTGATACTTTAAGTTCTATGTACATAATTTAATATTTATATAAAATGTATCTTTAAGAGTTCCTTAATAACAACAAAAACATCTTAAAAAATATACTACTTACTACTTTATATATATATATATATATATATATATATATATATATATATATATATATATATATATATATATATATATATATATATATATATATATATATATATATATATATATATATATATATATATATATATATATATATATATATATATATATATATATAATATATATATATATATATATATATATATATATATATATATATATATATATATATATATATATATATATATATATATATATATATATATATATATATATATATATATATATATATATATATATATATATATATATATATATATATATATATATATATATATATATATATATATATATATATATATATATATATATATATATATATATATATATATATATATATATATATATATATATATATATTTAAAGTATAGAGAATAAAGATATGTAAAATTTTAAAACAAAAAATATCGACAAGTAAAAAGACAGGCTATGAACGTTAAACTCGTAAATATAACATAAACAAATATTATTACGCTTTAGGACAATACACCTTTGTGTAAAACTTGCCTGTCTTTTGTATCCTAACAAATGGTGGAAGCGTTTTTATTGTATAGGGCCCTTATTTTTACATTTTGTACAGTATTCAATTTTTCGGTTGAATTTGAGTAATTACATTTCTATTGGTTGCTTAGAACTTGTTAGTGTTTAATGATTGAGTGGTTCACTAGATGTTATAGTAGTGGGTTCAATTCCCAAATTGGGAGATATATGTACGTTATATATGCAATTTTTAAATATAATTCTGTATATCTTGTAAAAAGAGGGTAGTCTTAGATCACAAAGACTAATAGCAATGAAATTATGTTGTATATGTTATGTTTGTAAGCAATACCCCGTATTGCAATGGAACTACTAGAAATATTGTTCTTGAGTAATTTAAGTCGATTAAATTAATCTCAACTATGACTTAATCTCAATTAAAAATACGTGGAATCTCTACCCGAGTGTATGGATGATATATGAGGCCACCTTAAAGGGCGGCAACGCTCTTGTGACACCTCTGCTGTTACACAGGGCCGTGGGCGTCGGTGATCACTTACCATCAGGTGACCCGACCGCTCGTTTGCCTTGTTTTTCCCATGAAAAAAAATGAGAAAAAAATCTCAAACTGCTGATTTCCAATATTTTTTTTTATCTTCACGCTTTATCCCGCACATGGCAGGGTAGGCAAAGGGAACTGCGGGAACCATACGAACCTAGTGTTAAGACACTCCGTTGCTTAGTCCCTGCTTTTTCCGTCCCCAGTTTCCGCCTTTTTCGAGGCATTGCGTGTTGAGTGGCGGAACTCAACGCCACGCTTTGCCTAGTTGCCAGAACGAAGAAAATGGAAATAGAAAAATCCATCTTCCTCGAGTGGAAATCGAACCCAGAAACCGTCGCGTTTACAGGCAGACGCTTACGCCTCTGCGCCACAACGGTCCAATAATATATGTATATAATTATATCTAATTCTTACCTCCCTCTGTGCCTCTAGTACTTCTTACTCTTCTATGCTATTTACGCAATTCAAGCTGACACAAAAATCATTTACACCAAATCACGATCAGTAAACTAGTTTCTGGCTGAAACTATTCAGGTTAAAACCAAGGTCTATACAAATAAATGATTTAAAGCTGTAAATCTGTATAGAAAGCTAGATACCTACACACATGTAGGTATGTCTATATGACAAGAGTACCTACAGTGTGAAGAGAAATTCTTGAATAGGGGCATAGCGTGTACACAGTACAGTGTAACGTGGAATGTCATTGGGGTGCGAGTTTTTAATTTGAGGGATGAAATGAAAATTGCATTTTTATTATATGGAGTTTTACTTAACGGTGGCGTTTTTAAGCGTATAATATTCATTTTTGATCTTATGTATTTTTTTTTTTATATATATATATATATATATATATATATATATATATATATATATATATATATATATATATATATATATATATATATATATATATATATATATATATATATATATATATATATATATATATATATATATATATATATATATATATATATATATATATATATTTTGTAATATATAGTGAAGTTATGACGCTTTTATCTCGCACATAGCAGATGGGGCAGAGGGAATTGCAAACCATAGGAACATAGTTCCTGGTTCGTGGGAACCTAAAATCGTTACCTGCATTTTGGTTTTCGAGGCGTTGTGTGTTGAGCAGCGGGACTTAACTGCGCTGCGCTTTGCCTAGTTGCCAGAGCGCATAAAAAGAAAATAAAAAATCCATCTTTCTTGAGTGGGAATCGAACCCATAAACCGTCACAACTACAGGCAGAGGAAAAATTGTGAATAATAACCATTGTGGCTCATTAGAACAGTAATTAAAAAACACGAAAGTTGCGGATTCCATTCCCAATTCGAAGAATAAACTATTTTGTTTTTCAGTTGTGGTAAAACGAACAGATTCAAAATGATTTTTTTTATTAATTTGAGACATGTAAAGATTATATACAAAATATATACTAAAGTACAGTAAAAACTAAACATATTTCAATATTCAGTAAATGTACTCGACTCGTGACTACGGCGCGGACTCGTGTTGTTTATTGTACACTCGTGATTGTTTCACTCTTTTCTTCTATGAATGGCCATAATATATACCTATATAGATATAATCTGGCTTTTATATTATAATTTTGCTTGATGCTTTGCATATTACTATGTTTTAGGTTAAATTAATATAATGAGGTTTTAAAGATATTTGTTTGTTAGATCAGTCTGCTTAAAATTTTCGTACAAATGATATAGAACCTTAAAAAATAGCTGATAAAATTAATTGTCAAGTTAATAAATGCCATTGTGTCGATTAGCGTGCGATAGTTGCGTGATCAAATACTATTCTAGAGAAGTTTTTAAATATAATAAAATTGTTTCGTGTGATTAAACAAGGTGCTGTAAGGTTCTGCTATTAAACACGTCATGTCTTTACTGAGAAGCTAGCTGTACAATACATTTAAATATTTCATATTTGGTTGACGGAACTCAACGTCGTTTTGTTCACCAAAGAACCTACACTCGTGATTATAGTTAGTTAGCGGCCTTGTGTCATAGCACTTGAAATCTCTTTTTACTAGGCTAGTAGTGAGTCTGCATGTAAACGCGACAGTTTGCGAGTTTGATTCCCTCTCGGGGACGATGGTTTTTTTCATTTCCATTTCCTTCGTTCTGGAAACTATAATGTATTCTTTTTTATTGTATGTAGCTATAATGTATTCTTTGTTGCATTAATCACAATTACTGTTCACAATAGTGAGCTTATTCAGTAGAAATTATTACT
This sequence comes from Dione vanillae, assembly GCA_037178615.1. Taxonomy (NCBI): domain Eukaryota; kingdom Metazoa; phylum Arthropoda; class Insecta; order Lepidoptera; family Nymphalidae; genus Dione; species Dione vanillae. The sequence continues at coordinate 39,049 of JAZFAU010000441.1, read as the reverse complement.
ATCCGATAACTATGATGCGATAATATGACTAATAAAAGAAATTAAACAATATCTAGATATATAAAACAAATATATTTTCAAATATGAAATATATACTTTCAATACAAATATTTTAGCATGATATCTTTACATGTTTTTTTTTTGTTTTTGGAATAAGTACTTACTTTAATTTGATTATAAAGAAGTATGTAAGCCTAACTATTGAGCGGTTCGGTTTCTTTGGCACCTTCGTGAATTACTACCGTCTTTATCGACTCCGGACCCCACGGAACTTCAAAGAAGGGTCGTAATATCCATGGTAATATTTATGTGAAATTACTTCCATAGAAATAAGGGGCATTCAATATGATGAATAGATTGATATATATATATATATATATATATATATATATATATATATATATATATATATATATATATATATATATATATATATATATATATATATATATATATATATATATATATATATATATATATATATGTATGTGCATATTAGGTGGTATATATAATTTGTATCTAAGGAGTTTCTTACTGGCAAAAAGTCATGAGTTCTAATCCAGCTCGAAATATACCCTCAATATTATCAAAGACAACTTTCAAATACAAAAATTGCTTATATATGCTTTCAATCGTCTGTCTCTTAGAGGGTTGGAGCTGTAATAGATATCCACTTGAAATTTTCATAGAATACATATTGCTACTTGCTAACCTCTTATAAAAGAAATATTTATATTTTTTAATCCATTTATTACATAGAGCTTTAAAGCTTCGTATACTTCACAGTAACGATGAACTTTTGTTCATATTTTATTAGGTTAAATGAGACTTGTAGTAAAATCTCGCTTTTCAACGTTTGATAAAGATGGCGTCCAGAAATGACAGAAAGGAATGCCATGATTTACGTAACTATAAAAAGGTTCTTTGGAGCGTTTCTCCATTTTTTTTAATAAATAGTTTTATTAATATTTTTATATGTATTAGAAGAAGTAAAACAGTATTGATATTGGTCTATGTCAAGCTTATCTAAGTAAAGATATAATTATTTCCTATATTCCTACTCCGCTGACTGTACTGTAGCGTTAGCATATAAAATGCATCATGATCATATCGCTAGAATACCGATGTACAGTATATGGCGGACCGATGTAACACACACTTAAGTGCTTCATAAATACGCGTACATTGTCGATAAATTTGAATCTACCCTCTCACTCACAACCCCACAATAAGTCAAGTCCTCTGTAAAGATGAGGGAAAGTCCCCTCGGAGGATTATTCTAGAATCTTGCCTCAATTTAGATTAGAAGTAAAATTTTGTACGCAGCAAGATTAGAACCCACACCTCTATTTATTTTGTGTTAGTTATTTGCGTCTCTATGTATTTTGTGTAAGTTATTAACGAGGTATATCGAATTTTTTAACGGCTGATGAAACCTTTACTGTTAATGTAGAAACCTTATTAAAAACTTGAGAACCAGTGTGAGCTTTTAAAAGCTCTGTCAACCACACGTTCAAACGCTTAGAGGGATTCTAATTTCTAAAAGACAAAGGAGGCTCGAAAGTTTATTTTGTATCATAAAAAGTACAAAAAGTCCATTTAAAATATCCTAGATATATTCAGAAGTGCTAGTGTTTTTGCAAAGTCCTTAATATAAGTACTAAAGTTTCTAGATAAGTTACTTTTCTACGGTTTGGTAAAAAGTTTTTGTTTTTCAGTTATATGACTTTTGCTATGGGGAATAGTGTTTGTGACTACTATTAGGCTAACGACCTCACGTTTAGGCTTCTAAGCGACCCGTGCTAGAATTTTGGTTGCGTAAAGATAAGTTTTATAGGATAGGCTTTTTGGTCTAAACTTTATTGTTCAAATTTTTGTGTCAAATGTTATTGGATTGATTCCCAATGGCAGTAAGACATTATTTAACATACTTTTTAAGAAAGACGCGAGACGTCACCATGGCGCAGTGGCACAGCGTATGATTGTAAAAGGTGGTTGTGATATCAATTCTATTTGAGGAAATTATCTTTTTTCACGCACTTAAGTCTTATTTAAGTATATAAGTCAACGTTGCGCTATGGCTGTCCAGGTAACCCTTGCAAGCTAAAGCGCAACGTTGACTTACATTATATTACGTTTCCATTTATCTACAAAAAGTGTCCAAAGTTAATCGAAATTGAGGCGAAAAAAGCGTTTTATTACTAATTTTCTCTCTTGTAGAAAAAGTAACGTAACAAAAATTAAAAAATATAAAAATATTACAAATTACCTTTAATTCATCATTTTATAAAAAAAACATATCTCTATCACGATATGTTACAATACAAGACCAAAATAAACAACTTAAAAAATATAAAAATATCACGTACTCGTATTTCCTTTAATTTATCATCTCACAAAAAAGATATCACTGTCACGATACAAATGCCAAAGTAAGATAAAAAGATAACAACCTTACCTTGTCCGCAATACATCACACTAACTTAATTCTAATACATTATTCCTGCGTCTTCTGTGACTAATGCCAACATTTCGAATGCGACGCCAACTTAACTGTTCATTTATAACAGAACGACGGGCGCGTCTTCGTGTTAATTGCTGTGAATTTTTAAATAGCTTGCTTGCATTATGAGTTTGTTTCTTTTTCCTTTTTACTTATAATGGTTAGATGTAAATTGTGTTTATTTAAGAGGTTAATTGTTTTGGTAGATATTTGTAGTTCCAAATTTTACCTAATGTAAGTATCTACTTGTTTATTAATAAATAATGAATTGTATTAAATATTTACCAAGTAGAAGCTGTCCAATAAGTATTTGGGTTCTGAATAGAGATTTAGGTTGGGCTTGGGTTCTTGAAAAGGGTTCTGTACCATTAATTAAGGATTCTGGTCATTTAAGTTAATTTGAATATTACTAAAAAACTCTAAAAATGTACTGAACTAACAAAACGATCTATACTTTCGTCATAGAATATATAAAACTAACGTATATTCAAAGTATAATCAAAGTTAGATATTTTATCAAGATCAGGTTTCGATATCTACACGTTTTACTTGAATTATTATCGAGTCTAGATCACAGTCGAACCAGTTCCGTGACCCCACAGCTCCAACGCTCATGACTAATCTCCATCGATGTAATCTCACAGAATAGGACGCCCCTGTAGATTTGAATCAAGGGCATTTTATGGTGCTTTGTCCGATAAAATTCCTATAGGGAACGTTCTATTGACGGCACCTCGTGGGGGACTGCGTAGTTTCGTCAATCAACATTTTCATTACAATCTTCGAGAATCCTTCAATTAAAATTGTAGGTTTTTGTTTCATAGCACGAATTTCCCATTGAAGTCACTAGTTTTTGTAATGGGCCCCATTGTGAAATGTGAAAATAATAGTGCACTCGAATGACGTCTGGATTTTTAATATTTTTAAGCGGTTTATTGAAGTAAAGTCACCTGTTCCCTCTATTTTTGTTGTTTTAATTAATGTTGATATAATTAATATGAACATAATGCTTCTATTTACATGGTATTTCAGTTCTATACTATTTTAAATTTCATATAATAAATCATTTAAAAGAATTTAGATATGCTTTCCAGTGGTAGAAACTGTACGGCGCGGTACCCTACTAGAGTGAGGAAAATAAAGATAATTAAATTCCTAGAGCTGGAATTGAACCTGCAAACGTCGCGGTACTAAATTTGCTATACCCTGATAGCGTAATGGTTAAATTCATACTTTGTAGCTATTAATATGAATTTTATAACTAACTTCGTATATGTATAAAAAAAAATAATACTACATCATAAAATTTGACATATAATATAATAAATTTTATCTAGCTTCTGCCAGGTAAAATTATAAAAACAAACACTTGTTCAACATAAAGTTATTTCCCTGATTATTCCATCGCACTCGCCAAGGCGACGGCGGTACGGATTTTTGGCAAGACAAACTTAGCTTGGCTTACAACTTGAGATCTCAAAGTTCAGTCTTTACGAGCCCACCCAGCTGTGTGTTCTGTTGAACTCCAAAAGCGTTTTAACTTAACACATTTGAATATGAAATTTACTTGGCTTTCCATCTTTTTGTTTTGTAGTTATGTTAGTTTTTTATAGAATTATACTTTATGAATAGGCACTAATGAAATATTGCTGAAAAAATGTTTAAACATATTTATTTCAAGAATGAAACTTTTTAAATGAAAACATAGAAATATAACTTAAGCTCACTGTTTCTGTGCCTAAAGTTTATTACAAGTCGAATTCGAGTCGAGCCTACAATAAATGCGGTGACGTTTCAATTCAATTTTGGCCGTCTGCCGAAAGTCATTTGAAATCTGCATTGTATAATGAGGATTCTGTTTTCCTGATACCTTCATAGAAATTATAATATAAAGTGCGGCGTTAATTTCCGCCATTCACTATATAGTATGATTTTTTTAGGATCACGTTTTATCTCGACCATAGCACGGTAGGCAGAGAGAACCGCAGCAACCGTAGGAACCTAATGTTAAGACACTCCGTCCTCCGTTACACGCATTTTTGAAGCATTACATGATAAGTTGCCAGAGCGAATAAAATGTAAATGAAAAAACTCATCTTCCCCTAGTGGAATTTGAACCCATACGCGACGGTTTGTGGGTTAGTACGCTACACCTGCGCCACAACGATCCTCAATAATATGTAATTCAGATAGAAACGAAAAACAGAGTACTTCTCCGTCTTTTTTAAAAGTAATAAATAAAAACAAATCCATAAATAAACAACATAAAAAGGAAACAATGTCATAACAAAGTAGAGTTACCAGTCGACCTGTGTTGTACAAAAGAATAATTTTTAACAAGACAAACTAAGCCTCTTACAAAACTTTTTGTTAAGTCCAACAACATACATGCCCAAGTTATTGTTAATGATACATACATCCTACTTCACATAGAGTACGGAAAAGTAAGTTATTATTATATATAGCTTACTTTAAAAAACATTTTGAAATATACATGAAACGTAGAGCTTTATAATAGGTATATGGGTTCAATTCTCGTTTGGCGAAATTATTTATTTTCATATCAAAGCTTTGCTAAGAACAAAATGTTTCGCTATTCAACAAGTAGTTACTGGAGTGCGGGACGAAAGCGGAGAACGGAGTGTTTTAACATTAAATTGTCTCTGCCTATTTTAGTATAAGCGAGAATCAGCGTTAAATCGCCTACATTTATTACTATAACACCGAAGAAAAGGCATATCGATACAAGGCTTTGTTATGATCATGCTATGTAAAGAAATTTAAAATTTATCATTCAACACAGAATATAAGTATGTCAAAATTTATATTAAAAAAAAACTAATAAAAAATGTTATACATTAAGTAAGACTATGCAAAATTATAATAATTCACTCGTGACCTACATGCCATCGCCGGTGTATGCGGTCCCCTTGAAATCCACCATCTAACAGCCAACAGCTAAACATATATGCACAGCGTGCCATACAACTTGAATATAAGGCTATATATGTAATTATATATGTAAGTTAGGCATAACAGTGCTGCTGAAAATTGGGATAATGAGAGCTTGTGAAGGATAACTTTCTCTTTAAGAATTGGTTATAATGAGGAATGTAAATTATCTATTATACCTCTTATTATATTATATATACATACTTTTTTATAATATACCTACAATAATTTTGTAGTTTCTTAAATTTTCCATTGGAATATATTTATACTTTTAAGTTTTATATTATTTTTTCTTTCAAAAATTATTAACTTCGTGTGAAATTCAAAACCACTGCAACCGTCTTTACAGTCAGTAGATGTATCACTGCGCTACAAGACTTCAACTATTTTAAATGAATATAAATGAAAATATGAAATTTTTTAAAGACTATAAAATTTTGAAACAACCTTTCCAAGTACTTAAAATAAACAAAAGTCGTTTTCGCCTATCGTAAAAGTGTACGAAGCAAATGTCAAGTTACAAATACAACATTGTAAGATTATGAACTGATGTAAGTGGTTTTCTATAGATTTATGTGTAATTTGCTTCAAGAACTTGGAACTACAATAGAATTTAAGTAGTGTATTATTAATATAACTGAAGCCAAAAGAAGATATCCTAGGTTCGATTTTGATTATATATAATTAATTATTTAGAGGAAAATTGTGGTGAAACTTACTTAGCATAAATTTTCATATACTGAACTTAAGCGTAAATAATGTAAATTTTAAATAGAAACTTATAAACGTACTGTACACTACTATACGGTATTGCACTGTACGTATAGATAGCTCAAGTAGCGTAGCACGACAAAGTATCTTAGCTAACCTAAGCTGTTAATGGAAGGTAGTTCTCTAGGCTCTTCCATGAGCTTTCAGCTGACTTATTCATGCGAGTTGTCACAAGATTTACTCGTTGCAAGAGTTCAAGAGATTTTTAAATCTAATAGTGTATTTTTAATTAACTACCAAGAGCAATTGTGGCTTAACTCGATTCTTTGTACAGCTTTCTTGCAATATTTTCTATATTTAGATGATTATTTCTTTTAGATATTCCGCTTAATTTACAATTTCTTTAGTAAGAAATGCCTTGATTTTTGTTTTAATTGAATCAAACCTTCTTGATATAAAATCTGAGTAAATAAAGTAGATTTGGTTTAAAAAAAAACTTACTTCAAAAAATATTATTAAATATTTTATATCATTATTTAGTAAGAGTATCGAGCTAAGAAAGAACCCCTATATATAGCATTTTTGGACATGGAAAAAGCCTTTGATCGTGTGCCACGAAGTACCATATGGTGGAGTCTCAGGACAAGAAATGTCCCTGAAGCATACGTCACAGTTATTGCTGATATGTACAAAAATGCTCGGTCCTTTATCAGAACAACTGTAGGAGTGACTAAGTCTATCCCTGTCACAGAAGGGGTTCATCAAGGCTCGGTTTTGAGTCCTTTCTTGTTCAGTCTCGTGCTGGATACACTCACAGAGGATGCTCAACAGAAAGCTCCATGGACTTTTATTTATGCGGATGATGTGGCAATCTGTACAACAACTCGGAAAGCTTTGGAAGACGCCCTGGAGGCATGGAAGAGGCAGCTGCAGACAGGTGGCCTAGTGCTTAGTGTTGCGAAGACCCAATATATGGAGTGCAATGTGTCTATCCCCCCACACTGATCCTATAGTGGTTGATGGACAAGTAGTCCAACAGTGTGAAGAGTACAAATACCTGGGTAGCATGATTGACAAATCCGGAAACTTGGAAAACAACATACAGCATCGAATATCAGCCGCCTGGCTCAAGTGGCGCGAGCTCTCTGGAGTCACTTGCGACAGTCGAATGCCCATTAAGCTAAAAGGGGTAATCTATAAGTCAGTCATAAGACCAGTCCTGACTTATGGAAGCGAGTCTTGGGCCGTAACGAAAAGGCATGTTAGTACCATCCAAGTCGCCGAAATGAAAATGTTGCGGTGGATGTGCGGAGTAACCAGGCTCGATAAGATCCGCAACGAGTACGTGCGCGGTAGCCTTGGAGTACGCGATGTCGCCGACAAGATGCAGGAAAACAGGCTGCGATGGTATGGACATATAAAAAGGAGACCACCTGAGTACATTGGCAATACGACACTCAATCTTAATATACCCGGACAACGGCGAAGGGGCAGGCCCAAACTACGGTGGATGAGTGTCGTAAAGAATGACATGGCAAACTGCGAGCTCGAAGAAAAAGACGTCCAGGACAGAGCGAAGTGGAAGACGAAGATACGGAAGGCGGACCCCGGCACGAGACGGGACATACGCTAAGAAGAAGAAGAAGAAGATATCATTATTTAGTAAAAACATTATTAAGCTAATTGCTTAAGTTAAGCTTTTAGAGGCTATTGATGCAGCTTTATTTATTATATGTTACTTTATGATTCACGTACTTAATTGAATTATAGTATAATCTGTTTAAATATAATCCTTAATGATTTAACAGAGAAAATATCTTGTTGCGATTGAGCTATTATGAATATTTCGCTATAATTACGTAATTCAAATTAAAAAATGCGGCGTTGAGTTCCGCTAGGAAGGTAGCTTCATATCTAGATCTACAAAAATAATGGAAAAAAAAAGATAACAAATACTTTTTGCACACTTCTCGTAATGCAATATTCATACGATTTTTATAACAAAAGCTTTATTGCTGTTGTATCTTAAGAAGCTTTTAAAACAAGTAACCCTAAAAAAGGAGCTCATTTCTCATTCTAGTTTACATATTTTTTTAAAACCACAATTACTTATTCCTCTAAGCCTTTGCCTGATTCGTTTACATTTTTAATGTAACTTCGGACGGTTTGGCCCTTAGAGGTTCGCAGAGGCCTTTATTTTTTCAAATATTGATCAAAATTTATATAAACTGTTTTACTATGGCGATGTAAGCGGCCAAAGTATTAATAAAGCAGAATAAATTAATAGAAATTTGTTTCTGATTAACTTTTTTTATAGATTTTTTTGCTTTAATATATTCTTTGGTGAGCTTGAAAGCCCAGTTTTTGATGTTTAAATGCAGATTAGGTGAAGCTTTTGCAAAACAACGTTTCCATTAAAATAGCCAAAGAAGAGCTTTACTAGCAATGTACCAATGTACCAGCGAGGATGTCAGTGAGAACGAAGAAGAACGTGCTCAGATGGTTTGAGTAGTAAAAAGTGAGTAATGAAAAAATGGTAAAAAGATACATGAAGCAAAAGTGAGTGGTAAGCGAGGTAAGGGGTTCTCGGTTGACTTCCTAAAACACAGTATCGAAGATACTGGAGGAAGGTCACGTAAATAGCACGAGTACTCCCCGGAGAGCATGTATGAAGAGGGTAACTACAATGGATCAGGTGAAAGTCTCTCTGACTCCTAGATACGAAAAACGCTATGTATAAATGTATATATGTAAAAAACAATATTTCGTATATACGATGTGTGTTCAAAAAGTATCGCGAATTTTGTGTTTTTTCAAAAATTATTTATTTATTCATGAATATCTATTTTGTCCCCTTCAAAGTAATCCCCATGAGATATTATACACTTGTGCCAACGGTTTTTCCAATCTTCGAAGCACTTCAAAAAATCATTTTTTTTTATCTTGTTCAGCTCCTCCTTCGATGCCGTCTTTATCTCGTCAAGTGTAGCATAACGTCGTCCTTTCATGGGCCTCTTCAGTTTAGGGAACAAGAAAAAGTCACAGGGGGCCAGATCTGGGGAATACGGTGGCTGCGGCATCATTAGTGTGTTGTTTTTGGCCAAAAAGTCGCGCACAAGCAACGATGTGTGAGCAGGGGCGTTATCGTGGTGCAAAAGCCAATTTTTGTTCTTCCACAAAACCGGGCGTTTCTGGCGGATTGCTTCGCGCAAATTGCGCATAACTTGCAGGTAATAAACCTTATTGACAGTTCTACCCTGTGGCAAGAACTCATGATGCACCACGCCCCTGCAATCGAAGAAAACTGTCAGCAAAACTTTCACATTCGACCGAACTTGGCGCGCTTTTTTCGGTCTTGGTTCGTGCGGCAGCTTCCATTGAGATGATTGAGCTTTGGTTTCCACGTCATAACCATAAACCCACGATTCGTCACCAGTTATGACCCTCTGGAGCAAATTTGGGTCGTCGCGGACAGAGTCCAACATCTCATTAGCAATGTTCATGCGATGCTGTTTTTGGTCGCAATTGAGCAATTTTGGTACGAATTTCGCGGCGACCCGTCTCATGCCCAAATCATTGATAAAAATCGAATGGCACGAGCCAATCGATATGTCTAGGTCCTCAGCAACTTCTCTAATGGTGATTCGACGATTGGCCAATACCATTTTCTCCACTTCATTAATTTTTTCGTCTGTTGTTGAAGTGCTCGGGCATCCGGCACGCTCTTCGTCGTTCACATCTTCTCGGCCTTCTGAGAACATTTTGTACCACCGATAAACGTTGCTTCGGTCCAAGGTAGCTTCTCCGTATGCCACAGTCAACATTCGGAATGCATCCGCGCACTTAATTTCGTTTTTCACACAAAATTTGATACACGTTCTTTGATCCATTTTTTTGAATGGGTAAAAATCGAAGACGATCCAAAACACGTGCAAGCAAAGCAGCTGTCAACAATTAAGTGAACATTCAAAATGGCCGAGGTTGTCGGCATAAGTGAGAGACATGAGTACCAACATAACGCCACAAAAAAATTGAAATTCGAATATACGTAACCCGCGAAAATTCAAAATTCGCGATACTTTTTGAACACACCTCGTATGCTAGCTCATAAGGTAGACCAAGTTATGCATAGAAGGTAGTATGTTGTTATTTAAAATTCTACGCTTAGTAAGAATTTAGGGCAATGTGTGAGACGACCTGCCTGCCATAGCCTGTTGACACACCACTAAGTGACACAGCGACACAGCAAAGGAGTTGGAATTAAAGTTAGGTGAAAAAAAAAAACGGATATATTTTTACGATTTTCTTTTTGTATTTTACTAATAACAACAGAAAAGACATTTAATACCGAGGCTAAATAAAATTAAATAAGTAAAAAGTTTACTTAATATTTGTTTAATAATGTAAAGATAGCCATACATATCTACATGAAATCCAATTACAAATGATCTTATTAGCACTTTTATATACTTTAATTATTTTAGGACAGTGCTTTTGCAGTTCAAATTACATTTCCATTATAGTTCTTTATTTTGACGCATTTATTCCCGCTCACTGCAGGATAACCAGAAGGACCGCAGGTGGGAACCAAGTTTAAATACGTTTTTCGCCTATCTCCTTTTGGAGGCATTGCATGTTGAGTGGCGGAACTCAACGCTGCGCTTTCGTAGTTGAAAAATCTATCTTCCCCAAGTTAGAATACACGCTGCGCCTCTACACTACAATTCAATTTATGATTTTTTTTAGTAACTAATTCACAACAAACTATATACACACAAAATATAAAAAACATTATTTCTTGTGATCTAATTTCAAATTCAAATTTTAGTAACCTCCTTTAAAGTAACTTATAATTGCTGCGAGACAATTTGAGATATCACCTAGAGATGTCGAGTAGTTAATTATATGTCACTCTTTATTGAGAACTGATTATTATTTAAATACCACGCCCGCATGTGATTTAAGTGGTAAAAATATTAAGGTTTCAAAAAATATTACACTTTCTAATTTTCTTATAAATAAGCAGTTTTATTAGTACATAATAATGTTTTCTATGTAAAACATTACATCATATATTTACTTTACAGCGAATTAAAACACGGTCTGTTGAACTAAATGTATATTAATTCTAAAAACTCGACTAAAACTTTGTGTATAGTAGCTTTTATCTAAAATTGCATACGAACTCTCAGTAAAATTTAGAGTTCGATAACTAAACTTCAACTGATAAATATATGATTTTATTTATTTGTATTTGTAAATTAAGCTTTTGTAGTTATGAATATGTTTAAAATTATTTTTTGTTTCCATATCCGAATAGGGAATGACAGCTTTTCTCGATATGGATAACATAAGGTTATTTCAAAAACTAACTTTATTTTATATTATTACTTAAACAATGCTCAATAATCTCGACTATTATCCGTTCTCAATAACGACTTATATAATAATTTTGTTACATTTTTCTAAGATAACATATATAATAGGTATATATTATAAATATGACTAATTTTTATTTCTCACAATATTTATTAAAAAGACAGTATCTCGATATCGGATGGAGAGTGAAGAAGGGATTGTCAAAATATTCTCTCTGTCGGCCACGCTATGTAAAAAAGCTGAAATATTTGATTATAAGCCACTAGAAATCACACTTCCCATACATATATTAGGTTTAGCTAAGTAGGTCTTAGAATTTCAGATTTAACTCGGCGTGCTATCAACGACACTTAGTTTCTTGTTTGCATAATTTAATACTAAGCGTTATGCACTTGAGTTATCTGCTTCGATCGCATATACTGGAAATGTGTGGCTGTACATTTTACATATTTATATTTATCCTTAAAAACAATTTATTTAAGTTATATATAATAAGATACCAGAAAACTCTATATTGGAAATATAAATATTCCTTGAAGTTTACTTATTCAATTTTATTGCATTAAATTTGACCTTAGTACCATTGTCCTAAATACACACGCCCTCACTGTACTATAGTGGTCATATGGAAAAATGTTTGTGTATACTAAACTAATTTCGTTAAGACAGACAACTGAGTTTCATCAGCCACAAGTACTTGTTGATTAAGAAGATTATCGAATCGTTTGTTTTAAGTATTTCATTCATTAGGTTACCTATTTATAAATAGAACGTTCAGAGAAGAAGTTTTATAAATATTCCCTATAATTAATTTGAAATAACTACCATCGTGATTGATGTAGTAAATTCCAGTTTTGCTATACTGACGTGGTAGGTGATTATTAATTATTAAATTTAGTAGAACTTCTTAAATTCTTCTTTATTAAATTTAATAATACTTCTTAAATTATTAACTATTCAATGTAATAATACTTCTTAAATAGTAGGTACTTCTTAGTTCTTACCGTTTCGAAGAGCACTTATCGAACACAAAAATGAGAACTGCCGTGGCGCGTGGTGGTCTGTAGGTTCGATTCCCATTCGGGAAGGATTAAGATTAGGAAACGGAGTGTCTTAACACTGGGTTCTCACATTTCCTGCGCTTCTCTCTGCCTATCCTTTTACGCGTATCCTACAGCGTGAAGCTACAAAAAATCGCTTCTTGCTTTAGCTATATGTTACCTTGTGTTATTGACATAGTCTTCTGACATAGTTTCTGACAGTTATCTTAAACATATCAGTACTATATATACTGTAGATACGATATATATACACATATAGTGCGACAACTTTCTCTCATATTACACCAAAAATGGGCACTAAGTAAGTATGTCAGAGGAAAGTCGACAGTTTAACGTGCAAGTTGAAGGAGCTTAATGCGGTATAATCTTTCAAATATTGGTACTTGAGTACCTGTTTAACTAAGGTTTCATTATTGTTTGATAATAATTATTATAAATGAATGAAAATGCTTCTTACTAGTCGTAGGTTCAATTCCGTATATATATGATTTATTTGTAAATATGTATTTTGATTTCCTATATTACAACAATAGTATATGAATTTTGTTTTTAGTTTCTTCTCTAGTTATATTTAAGATATTTATACACTCATTACATTAAAAAAATAGTCAATTCACACTCCGTCCCTCACTTTACGTACGTATAGCGTTTGGTGGCGGTCATTTATCACAATTACTTACTTTAATAACTTCGTTGTAAATTGTAAAAACCATATAAAAGTTTTTACGTAACGTGATAAAGATCGCATGGCTTAGTGGTCAGAATGCTTACACGGGTCCATAAGACGCGGGTTCAAATCGCGCTAGGTCCAATTTGTTATTTTTTTTTAGCTTCACGCTTTATCCCGCACATGGCATGGGTAGGCAGAGGGAACTGCAGGGACTGTGGGAACCTAGTGTTAAGACACTCCGTTGCTTAGTCCCTGCTTTCTCCGTCCCCGCTTTCCGCATTTTTCGAGGCATTGCGTGTTGAGTGGCGGAACTCAACGCGACGCTTTGCCTAGTTTGCCAGAGCGAAGAAAATGGAAATAGAAAAATCTATCTTCTCCGACTGGGGATCGAACCCAGAAACCATCGCCTTACAGGCAGACGCCTCTGTTTTCTTGAAGTGTTTTTCTATACTTACTGGACATTAACGCTTATATAAACTAGTAAATTACGTATAAAAACCGATATATATCAGCATCACCCAAAGTAAGATTAAATTAAAGAACAACTACCACTTAAAATAGATTATCTGTGATGCATAAACACGTACATCTCCTAATACAAGTATGCAACTTAACGACCGTACTCTTGAGAGACAATTGAAATTCCTTACAGTTGCAACTAGTGGGATTACCGCGCCAGCGAACTTGTGACGAGATACGGAACTCTAAATATGTTCAGCTTTCAGTACTCAGTAGTCAGTACTGATGTTATATACGGAACAGTGTTTACACCTTGTTTAAGTTTATTGTACTAATAATTTACATTGAATTGTGAAGAGGTTTAGATTATTTAGGCTGTCGTTGTTGATTGTAATTTGAAAGTATATATTAGGAATGTATATTTAAGAGGTTCTTAGATATTAGTGACCATGAAAGCGACAAAGTTATGACAATCGGGGACGTGGAAACCTCGTGTTAAGACACTGAAAGAAAATTCAACCTTCCCGAGTGGAAATCATACGCACAAATCGTTGTGTTTACAGGCAGGTCAAGAATTGACTTAGAAATGTTGAACTATAGTTTTATTTTAAATTAGGCAGAAGTGGCTGGTGAATGCAAATACGTAATGTCATTACAAGAATATAATATACAATATAGTAACTGCATTTTGCATTTTATAAAATATATTTATAAATGTCTTCTACGTTGAGAAACATTAATTTAGTTTTCCTCAGAAACTGACTACAAACTTCTGAAAGTCTTGTACTGAAGTATATTTTATTTGAAGAAAATTACTTATTTATTGTTCTCGCTTGTTCTTGAAGTATTCATAACTAAAAAAAATGTTGTGTATTGAAAATCTGAACATTCACTAGTGCCAAAATAATAAAAGAAGGAAAACAAGTTGCTAACGAATTATTTTAATTTTCTCATTTTGATACGACATGTGCAGCGTAGAAATACGACACTTTACATGCATGCATTAGAATTTAAGCAAATTCAAGTGGGGCTTTAATTTATATACGAAGATACCAAGTAAAAATGGCAGGAAAATATTAAGAACATTAATTTGCAGAATTTGAATTAAATATATACATATTTCTTTAAAAGTTATGAAAATATTTTATATATGTCTATTTACACATTAACTTTGTGAAAAACGCTATAGTAAAGTGCAATTGCTTAGAGAGTATTTTCGACGATCTAGGAAAGCGTGTGCTCAAATGTGATTATATTGAAATTGTATCTAAAAAATAACGATAGCTAAGTATAAAAATAGCTTAAAGGCCGTTTTCGTCTTTTGAACTCTGAACTATATACAGACCAAAATTATATTAAAATTCAATTCTCTAACAATAATTACATAGTATAAATCTTTCCAGGTTTATTTTACTCAACGCTATTTTAGGTAAACCTCAAAAGCCTCACAGAATCTATATTTATATACTCTTTCATTGAAATCACCACTTAGTTACACAAATTTGAATTCTGAGCATAATGTCTAAGGAAAATAGGTGTTAACGGCCACTCGATTGCCGCAAGGCGTCTTGTACGGTGAATAGAGGCATTAGCCGCTCACAGATAATACTCGAGGATGTTGAGTGTTATGCTTAAATGTAAAGGTTTCATTTATTAGGTTATACTAATAATAATTTATATATATGCTATGTTTTAGCTGTCTCTACATCCACTTCTCTCTCCTTCTCTCTTTATTTCTTTCTCTCTTTAGTAGATAATTTGATAATTATTAATTTAAATTCTCCTAAATCATTTAATGACAATATGTTCTTGCCAATCAAGAAAAGAAACCTGACAAGATAAATATCCTTTATATTTATATAACTTTCCAAAACTGAACTGGAAAATTAGGAAATATTTATAAATAATCTTTTTATGGGTAGGATTTGAACCCTCTAAAGCGGACAGGCTCAATCAAGCACGTGCTACGGTAGCATATTATCACATTAGTCGATATTCTATAGCTATGAAGACATATGGCTATATAGTAATGACTACCAATCCAGACGCCTAATGTGTCAGATAACGAGAAGAGCAATATTAAGCTGTTATTGAACCTAGCATATGCTAGTACCGAATAGTGCGGATATATGATAGGATGTCTACAAAATGTAGAAATGACATTATGTATTTGAGTTTAACAGTCACCTCTGTCTAATTTATAAAGCTTAAGATATTTTCAAGTAAAATCTTGACTGTGTGTTAACGCGACGGTTTGTGGGTTCGATTCCCATTCGGTAAGGTTGGAGTTTTTATTTTTATTTTCATTTCCTTTGTTCTGGCACATAGATAAACGCGGCAACATGCATTTCTTCGAAAATGGTAGAAAGCAGAGAACGGAATGTCTCATCACTAGGTTCCCACAGTTGCTGCGATTCCTCTGTAAAGTTAAAAATTTATTTGCAGCTTAAATATATTAACTTTCATAATAAATAAATTTAATTAATTCTCTCACTTGTTAAAAAACAATTGATTGCGCGGATTTGATTTCCATCATTGGTTAACAGAGCGTCTAAACACAAGTTACTCTGTTATATGCAATACATAGGGTAAAGTTAAAATATATAACTTTATATAACTAGGCTTTCTTATCATTTTATGCCAAAATGTGTGCTAAAATATAATTTTTACGACATAATTTACATTAAATATTTAAATTTGTCGTGGAGTAAAGGTAGATCCACAAAATGCCTCCTGTAATAAATCCAACCATCTCCTTAACTACCAAGAGAAGAACAAATGCTAAGCTTTGCTTATAAAATATTTCTTACTCAGTGAATTTAGTGAAATGAAAAGTGATGGTAAAAATTAGTATGAAAATGCTGTGAAAGTATTTAGAAGATATATTTGGATGTGGTTCACCCTTTTGCCTTGCTTTACTTCAAAGATAGAATTTATTACTCTGTTTGTGTTAGCTTTGGTTTTGTTTTAAAACTTTTTGTTATTTTTTTTATAAGTACTGTTTTTAAGCTTTTAACAAATCTCATATA
Source organism: Dione vanillae (assembly GCA_037178615.1). Lineage (NCBI taxonomy): Eukaryota > Metazoa > Arthropoda > Insecta > Lepidoptera > Nymphalidae > Dione > Dione vanillae. Next base: position 22,285 of record JAZFAU010000441.1, on the reverse strand, counting down.
AAAAGACAAATATCAATGAATTTTTCTATATGTGCCTTATACCCTACAAGTTTCCCCTCTTATTGTAAAGCCCTATACGAACTTGCTCTAATATGAACGTAAATATTCCCTCGAGTAAGATTCGAACCCCTAAAATTTCTAGTACAATGTAATTTTGTATATATATCTGCAGCTATATATATGTATATAGCTGCTTTTGAACTATTTCGCTTAGCTATTAATTATGATAGACTCTACATAATGAATCTCGTTTGATACTTGAAAGCTCCGCAAGAAATATTGACAGGTCATTAATATGCTTTTCAATAGGAATCATTTTACGCTGTACTTAGTATTAAAGGGCTATAGAGCTTTCATTACTTTGTATACTTTAGTAATATATTTCACCTTTTATTTTACCTTTATATTAGGGCTTTATTAAAATTTATCGTTATAAGCAGCTAATATCTTAAACACTGCGTTTCCAACTACCCTGTTATACATGGCTCTATTGCATGTGATGTTATTTATTTATTATTTATTAAAAATATATTAAAAATGTTAAAGAAGTAGTTTTTAAAATGTTAAAAATCGCTCATTACCTCAATATTACTTGTATTTAAAAATAAAGTAGTTGAACCATATAGAGGGGGCATCGGTAATATAAAATTAATATAGTTTCAAATTTTTGTGCAGATGTATCAAAAAAAAATTGATCCCAGCCTACTAAATTACTAATTTTATAATAATACTACGCCCACATTGTTATACCTACATATTAACATTAACAACTTAATCCCAAGAGCATTGCGTACTTAATATTTAATTTATATTATGCTATTGTAAATAGTAATTTTTTTTATCATCGTTATGGCAAAATACCAATACAAATGTTATTTCTAATTCTAATATCCATGTAAGCTGTAGAACCCTTAACCGTGTTAGAGAGATGTCACGGTGCATTTATCCTATTTAATTATGCAGGATCGAGGGTAGGATTCTAAACCACCCCATTACTTAATACTTAGAAAGTAGCCCTATGGAATAAGAGATAGACGTCAGTTGTTTTATTTTAATTTTGTTCGAGTTTCAGATATTTTTAAATAGTCTCCAAGAGATATTTAAGGTACGTTCGTTGAATATTAAGATCAGGTTAGGTCGCTTGTTGAACGCTCGAAATTGGAATAGTTGTTTGCTTTTAAAGTTATGTAACAAATACTGTTCTAGTCTTTTTTTCTATATATTTACTATACAGGTACCGTAATGTTCTATTTTATATTATACATGTCGAGTGAAAGCAACTACTGTGCTTAAATCAATTTCAATACGATTTTTTCTTAGTTTAATTTTTAAGAACAAAGTCATCGTATCTATTAATATTTTTTGTAGGAATCGAACCTATGAACATCGCTTTAACATAAAAAACTAAAAAAAACATAAATATTATTCTTTATATAGCAACGTATTTATCTTAATACTAGGAATACGTTGATTCACGTAACAATAATAGCATGCACATTTAAATAGCTGTATAATTACACTGCAAATGCATACAATTCAGTCTATATATATTACTAACTCTCGGCCATGTGTAAAGTCATACTTGACAACTTACTTGATGTTTTAACGTATACTGTTTTGTATGTTCAAGCTTAGTGCTCAATGTTAGGTAGGCAGAGAGTGTTAAAATTCTCCGTTCTCCGTTTTTTTGTCTGCATGTGAAATTCCATGTTAAGCGGCGAGACACAACGCAGAGATTCGTCTCTTGGAATTGGGAAAGTAAAAAATTATTAGCTTCACGCTTTATCCCGCACATGGCAGGGTAGGCAGAGGGAACTGCAGGAACTATTAGAACCTAGTGTTAAGACACTCCGTTACTTAGTCCCTGCTTACTCCGTCCCCACTTTCCGCCGATTTCGAGGCATTGCGTGTTGAGTGGCGGAACTCAACGCCGCGCTTTGCCTTAATTGCCAGAGCGAAGAAAATGGAAATAGAAAAATCCATCTTCCCCGACTGGGGATCGAACCCAGAAACCGTCGCGTTAGCCGCGTTACAGGTAGACGTTGCGCCTCTGCGCCACGACGGTCCTCAAAAACTTAAAAAATATTAATATAATCATTACCTTATATATATGTATATGTATATATATATATATATATATATATATATATATATATATATATATATATATATATATATATATATATATATATATATATATATATATATATATATATATATATATATATATATATATATATATATATATATATATATATATATATATATATATATATATATATATATATATATATATATATATACATATATATCTATATATATCTATATCTATCCTACCTAACTTCTGTATTTTCAGAGCCAGTTCAAAATCTACTTAAAATTACCTCTAATAATAACTTGAAAAACTTACCCGTGTAACTACTTAAATTTAAAACAAAAGAGATGATTTCTTTACAAGGTATTAATATTAATTAATGAAGCTACAGTCTTCAGCTCAAAGTTAATGAGATAAATTTTACAGAAGATTGTGATAAAACACGTTTCACAAAGCAAACATTTTTACTAAGAAGCCAATTTTTGTGAGACAAATTTCTTTAAAGCCTAGTGGTTTAGTGGTTCTGTTATAAAGATGGAATTCAAATCCTTTATAAATTTTTGTTTTGTAATGAAAATAACATTGTATATCCTTTGTGTATTCTTCAGTCAACGTAAATATAACATTGACGAAGTGAATTGTGCTCAACTGGCTCTCTTGAAACGTTATAAATAAAGTGAAAAAGAAGAAGTAAATAGCATTATATTTTAACAATTAAATACTGAGTATGAACTGAAACTAACGACTGTTTAAATTAGTCTTAATATATTTATGACATAATATTACTTAGCTATTACATCACCTTCTCTATTTGATCTGCCAATATTCGGTCAGTCAGAAGACAGAATTATTTTTTTCTCGTATTTATCTGCTAGCAATCTATATAAAGACTATCATTAAATATGGTGTGATGAAATGACCGTTGTAGCGCAGAGGTTCAATGTCTGTCTGAACACGTGACTGTGGTTTGTGGGTTCAATTACTATTAGTGGAGAATGGATTACTCTGTTTCCATTATGTTCGCATTGGCAACTAGACAAAGCGAAGCGTTGAGTTCTGCCATTTAACACGCAATGCCATGAAAAAGGCGGAAAGCGGGGAAAAACGGAATGTCTTATCACTAGGTTCCTATGGTTCCTGCAGTTCCCTCTGCCTACCCTGCCACGTACAGGATAAAAACGTGAAGCTATAAAAAATGCCTCAGTGTCCACTTAGAGCACGTGGTTTCGTTTTAGCCTTCTGACCACGAACTGGCGTTCGAACGATCAATATCAGAGAATACTGTTGGGATTTAAATAATCGTATATTTCGTCATTTTTGGTGAACCACGGCAAGTTTGGGCTTGCAATATTTCGTAGTATATTATTTTGTATCCTTTGAAAGCAGGCGATGTTACTTTTGTTTGCGACTTCCTATAAATGAACTCCATGAGTTCATAAAAAAATGTAAACCAAATTTTAATAAATTCCATTAGCTTAATATTTTATATGTTTTTTAAACACCAATATTTGTTTTCAACCGTCTATTTAATATATAAGCAAAAAATATATTATACAAAATTCCCCATATAGAAATCGAATACAGAACTCAATGATAATATCCTAACAGCCTATCTAACTTATATACCATTGGCATATATCAAAACGTTCCATAACCAACGAGCTATCTTACGATCGTAACAGGAAGCACGTCGACGCTATTATTAATCTATATTTGTAAGTAAATGCAAGCCACATAACATATACATATATATATGTAGGAAGTATTATTGCGAATGCGGCGCCGGCTACCAATAATAGTGGTGCTATAAATATATGTTTAAGCGTTTCTTTGTATGTATTAGCTTTACGTTTTTACCATAGTGGAGTAAATAGAGAGAATAAAAGAATCACATCTCTCCGTTTTCTATTTTTTACTCAAATTAGTGAAGGTTTGTCTCGCTTTTTTTATTTTTTTTATAGCTTCAGACTTTTTATCCTGAACATAGCAGGGTAAGCAGAATTAACCGCAGGACCGTAGGAACCTAGTGTTAAGACACTCATCCCCGCTTTATACATGTAGTGTCCGCGCTCCAGGTTTATAAACGTATTGTGAGTGTGGAGAGTGAAGTAATTGCGCTACAATTTATGTTTTAGTAACTCAGTTGTGTTACTTTAGTATCAACATTTACAACATTAGGAGCTTTCCTTCTTTTTTATACTTTTTTAAAATACATTTAAATTTACAATTTTTCCACAGGTGACTGACAGTCTGCTCGTATGATAATAATAAAACGTTAAAAAAATAAATTTCGAAAATTTAAAAATTACCTTTTTTTACTAAGTCGGTAAGTTTATGATAACAAAAAAAAAATACTTATCAGATTATTGTCTGTTGGTCTGATAATTGATGATTTTATATTTATTAAAATAACAACATTTTCTTACGAAAGATTCAAATTTAAATAAGATTTATGCGAAACCTATGCTTATCATAAATTATATAATTTAAAAAGAAAAGTATTCTATTTATTTTGCAATTTTATTAACAAAAAAGATCGACCCTACTTTATTATACCCTATTTTGATTTGCTTAGTCCAGGAGATAAAATGCGAGACAGTGTTCCAAAATTGGGTGGGGAATGAGTGTCTTCATATTGTATTTTCTCTACTTAGAGCAAAAAATGTTTTTAATATATAAAGTACAGTGCAGTAGAAATTACAAATCGTACTTGTGCCTGCATAGATTTGTGGTAATAGTTTTTTTAAAAATAAACATTAATTTTCGATAATATGCACTGGTTGTTTTAAATATACGTGTAACATTACGTACTTACGTGTACATATGTATATACTCATAACCTGATATTATTCATGTGTACTTTAAATTATCTAAATTTTCAACTATCCAAATGCCTCGCAACAAGAATTAGTCCGGTTAATCGAGTTTGTACTATATTCATACAATGATATACCAACCCACAAGATTATAAAGCAACTGCATATAAACGTTTAAGTAATGCATCTATATCAAATAGTCTGACATAATACCGACAACATGCACTTCCTGCTAACTATAAATGTTAAGATAGCTTGTTAAAGGGTACAGTCGATCACTTTGACTGTTACGGACGTGTTTTATTATTATTTTAATGAGCTCGTTTTGATAACACCTAGTGTGTATGGAATATACTTTACAGATTAAAAAAATAGTTAGCTTATATATATATATATATATATATATATATATATATATATATATATATATATATATATATATATATATATATATATATATATATATATATATACATAAATCTCATAACGTTAAAGTACGATAAGCATATATAAGTAAAAATATTAGACCAATTATTTATAATTGACACTAACAAACACACTGACACTAGAAATATATATATATATATATATATATATATATATATATATATATATATATATATATATATATATATATATATATATATATATATATATATATATATATATATATATATATATATATATATATATATATATATATATATATATATATATATATATATATATATATATATATATATATATATATATATATATGTATATGTATATGTATATGTATATGTATATGTATATGTATATGTATATGTATATGTATATGTATATGTATATGTATATGTATATGTATATGTATATGTATATGTATATGTATATGTATATGTATATGTATATGTATATGTATATGTATATGTATATGTATATGTATATGTATATGTATATGTATATGTATATGTATATGTATATGTATATGTATATGTATATGTATATGTATATGTATATGTATATGTATATGTATATGTATATGTATATGTATATGTATATGTATATGTATATGTATATGTATATGTATATGTATATGTATATGTATATGTATATGTATATGTATATGTATATGTATATGTATATGTATATGTATATGTATATGTATATGTATATGTATATGTATATGTATATGTATATGTATATGTATATGTATATGTATATGTATATGTATATGTATATGTATATGTATATGTATATGTATATGTATATGTATATGTATATGTATATGTATATGTATATATATATATATATATATATATATATATATATATATATATATATATATATATATATATATATATATATATATATATATATATATATATATATATATATATATATATATATATATATATATATATATATATATATATATATATATGTATATATACATGTTACAAGTAATTCCATTAATATTTATTAGAAATACTGAAAAGCAACACAACATTTATCTCTTTCAGTTTACTGATTTTTCGTTGTTCAAATTAAACTTCTGTCTTTAAAATTTTTTTAAAGTATTCTAGAGCCCATTTAATAGAATTGAATGAAGAATATTTTAGGCGAAATAAGGTACTCTACTAGGCGAGTACAAAAGATTTCTATACAAAAGATAACTAATTATAAATTTATTTAATTGTATAAATTTCTTACAATTCCAAAATGATTTCTCAGCATTTCAAATGTTTATAAACTATGCTCTACATATAGTATGCAATTGCATACATATATCTAATCTATTGTTTATAATACAATTGTATTTATTATGCAAAAGGAGGGCAACTTATGTCCCACTAGGATGTCTATAAGTGTCGTAAATGAGTTACTGGTTGAAGAATTTTAAAATATTATATTTAGAAATAAAACATAATTTAAATTTCCATGGCAGTAGTTGTGGGTTTAAATCTCATCTAAGATGATTTAACGTGTGGCATCAGTCAATAAAAGCTATATAAATTTAATGTATAAGTTTATTTGAAAACATAATTGAATTTTTTTATCACTTAGTTCTATTTACACAGGTTTAGTTACTACTCGCAGCAGAGACGCAAGGTCGATATGACATGCGTACCTTCCAAAAGCACGTCTACCTCCCCCTTAAAAATCAGTAACGAACCTGCTGCACCTGTAGTGTACACGGTGTTATGGGAGACTTTAATCACTACTTTTACTATAACTTTCCCATAAAAAATCTCAATATAGAAAAACCTGACAAAAATAATACAAAAAAATTTTCTCCGTTTTAAACGATTTAAGACATTGCATGTCGTGGCGTAACTAAACGCCGTGATTTTTATCGTATATTAAATATTAAAATAATTATTATCACTGAATAAGTAAAATAAATAAGTAAACAAATATATATATATAGTACAAATAATATTATTTCTGTTATCACTAGTACCGCGTATCGGCGTCACGAACAAACCTCTTTAAGGTATAACCCGGTCACTTAGAATACAATAGCATTGTGTTGACTTACTCTCATGAAACATGTACATCCTTAATATACCTACTACGAGTTTACGTTTGAATGATTTTGATTTCATTGAGACGGTCATAGGTTTGGTTAGGCTGTAAATACATATACACACTTTTTTACTTTTTTATTTTATTTTATTTACTATCGATGTATAATTTGAATAAATAACTTCTTTTTAAGATTAAAACCTTTACCGTCGTAGCGCAGAGGCGTAAGCGTCTGCCTGTAAACGCGATGGTTTGAGGGTTCGATTCCCACTAGGAGAAGATGGATTTTTCTATTTCCATTATCTTCGCTCAGGAAACTAGGCAAAACGCGGCGTTGAGTTCCGCCACTCAACAAGCAATGCCTCGAAAAAGGCGGAAAGCGGGGACGGAGAAAGCAGGGACCAAGCAACAGAGTATCTTAACATGTACGATATATACAACAATATGTACCTAGTACATATGGTCCCTGCAGTTCCTTCTACCTACCCTGCAATATGCGGGACAAAGCGTGAAGCTGAAAACAAAATTAAAACCTTTAATTTAAGTATTTAGTATAAACATTACTTGTGGTGGCACAATTTGCTGACTGTGAACGAGATAGTTGTGGGTTCGATTCCCATACAAGGAATAAATCATTATCATTTTATTGATCAGGCGTGTTGAATGTATTCAACACGCACTCCGGTGACTGGTGTCTGGGTAAAAAGCGGAAAAAAGATCTCTCCTCGTCCTTTTTATACGGGATTAAATGTGAAACGTTTTATATACTTGAATAAATAATAAATATTATCGAGACACAACTATCTTGTGCAGACGCAAGTAGGTACTTACTAACTGCACTAATATTCTGCTAATTGATACATTATTCACAAGATGTGATATCGCTAAAAGCTTTCAACAACATACTTTTAGTATGGAGTCTAGAAACAGCTCTTTCATGGAAAATTGGAGATTTTGCTGAACGTGCAAATGCACTTTCATGGTCCTTTGTTAAGCAAAAGCTAAGGTTTGAACTTTTAAGATAAAGCTCAAGTTCGCTGATGCGCGTGTTATGTTATTCTTGTAGAGCTTTCAAGTTCTACTTTACTCGTGCGATTGGTTTCACTCAAGTGGTTAATCCATTCACTTGATACTACAATGTTTTGAAGCCAAATAACGTTTCAAAGAAAAATCGGTCAAGAGTGAAAATTTAGTCGAATTACAATATATAGCCTTCGAATAATTGCTTAATGAAAATCAACTTTATATCTTTTAGATACGTGTGTAATGTATGAAAAATGCCTCACATATAATTCGGGGTACTTTGTAATTTCCCAAAAACTAGCCACTCTATCGAGGGGTGGACCGACATGTGGGTATAGGGTTGATACTACCCTTCTGTCGTGTCCTTTGTTCACAGATGGCGGTATCACGTTACAAGGGCTCAGTTTTGTTTATTAAATATATAAACATATACCCATGTGTAGAACAAAATGATAAGGTAAAAATGTAAATATTGTATGTTATCTTGTTTTAAAAGCTTCCGCTCCTCCCTATTTGAAAATATTAAGCTTCAATCAATACCAATTAGTCTGGTCTGCAATTCCTTAAATCAAACTCACCAAATCAAAGTCAAGTTGAAGTAATCAAAACGTGGTGTGACTCTTATAAAAAGAGAGTAGTCTTAGATGATAATTATGTCAATCGGGACTGTTGCATGCAAAGATCTCTTCTTACAAAATTTCTTACACAATTACAAAACATATAGTCGATCTTTTTTTATGTCTTCACGCTTTATCCCGCACTTGCCAGTTTAGGCAGAGGGAACTGCAGGAACCATAGAAACATAGTGTTAAGACACTCTCTTGCTTGCTTAGTCTCTGCTTCAATTCTAACTAATTCTGGTTTTGATATTTTTAGATAGTATCAGATTCTTCTAAATAATCCTATCTGAAACGTATAAATATGCTCATTATGAGAACAAAGACAGTCTATTTACTTCACAAGCCTCGACTCAATGATAAAACCAAAATTAACATAAAAACCTATAATTGGTCGTATCACTGGAATATCTGCCTTTGAAATTCACGAGAATAAAAGACATTTACGTATAAAATTCAGTTATCATTGGTAAGCGGGCGGTATAATTAAATTGAGATTTCGTTTTGTTGGGAGTACCCACTTGACCTGTCCCGCAAAAAATATGAGTGGTGCCAGCATTTAGAATTATCTACGATTTTTAGTAGAATTGTGAATTAAGCCTCGTTTATTTAGCCTACTTTAGTTTGTGGAATAATGTCAAGGTAACAAGTGTAGGTATTATAAGTAAGTTTTTATTTTGATTGGTAAAAAAATGTTTCACGGTGTATCCCGCTTATAGCGCGGTAGGAGAGAGATGGTGATAAGATTCTCCGTTCTCCACTTTCTTTGTCTTCTTACTAGAACGAGGAACTAACTTTCTTCATTGATCCACTTGTTCTCTAATTGAAATCGAATCCATATCTATCTAGAAATTGTGCCAGTACTAACGGCCGCAAGGGAATGTAACCTTGTACTAATAATATAGCTATTATGCTGAAGGCAATTCTGTTGAATTGAAAGGTTTAAAAGGCAAAGAGTCGAGATATTCCTAATTAGACATAATTTGCTATTCCCGGACCTGTAGTGTACTTCTGTGCTATAAAATAATTGGTTGTGCTTGATACCTCTTATAGATTATGAAATCAATAATACTGTTCTGTTTTTTTTAAAATAATATTAATGAGTGCAATAATTTAAATTAATATTTTTCTTTTAGAAAAATAGCTGATAGAAACATATTTGGGTGGCGTAACTCAACGCCGCGTAATTTATAGACGTGGCTTGTTATCGTGGTTTCTGTTTCATCAATATGTTTCACACATGGATGAGTGATGGCGTATTAAACGGGGGGATTATCGTATTAATTGTTATAAATGTGTATAAACCACCATTTTACGTCTTAAGATTACATAAAAAGGCGTACTATATTAAAATTGCTGAACTTTCCTATTTCTTTACATTTTCAATAAAATATAAGATAATCTAAGGTAAGAAAATACTATTACGAAACTTTTGTATTTATATTTACATAATATATTTAGAAAAAAGCTCTACCGTTTAAACTCTTCAACTTTCGGCTACATCACATTGTATTCCCATTAAAGTTCTAGGCAACTTTTTGAATAATTTACTAAAGCAGGGTTCGGCGACTGGGCGGTCAACCGTGAAGCTTGACTTTATTGTAAACTGTGGTTCCGTATACATAGTACAGACTATGTTGTTTGAATATATATATATATATATATATATATATATATATATATATATATATATATATATATATATATATATATATATATATATATATATATATATATATATATATATATATATATATATATATATATATATATATATATATATATATATATATATATATATATATATATATATATATATACTATGTATAAAGTTTTTATATGCATCGCTGTAGGACCCGAAACATTCCCGTAGCAAAAATATCAAGAGCATTAAATTATTAATCTTTTGTAATTAATTGAATCTTAATACAGCGGCTGTCGAGTTAAAGCTTTTTATATACTGATATTATGTAAAAATGTACTCAGTTTTGGTTATTAAAATGACCTTTTATGCTTTATAGTAGATATTTTGTTAATATTGTAATTGTATTCCATACTACCACGCTTAAATTTAAATATGAGAAATTTGATTAAAAATAAACCATTCGAGGGCCGCCGTGGTGCAGAGGCGTAGCGTAAACACGAAGCTTTGATTCCATTGACACTCGGGGAAGATGGATTTTTTCATTTCCATTTTCTCAACTCTGGCAACCGTGCAAAGCGTGACGTTAAGTTTCGCTACTCAACGCGCAATGCCTTGAAAACGTTGGAAAGTAGGGTACGGAGTGTCTTAAAACTAGGCTTCATAGGTCACCTCGGTTCCTGTGGCTCCCTCTGACTGCTGTTCTGTAAGCGGGATAAAGCGTAAAGCTAAAAAAAAATAATGAGAGATAATTGAATTTATATTTATTTCCAAGTCGATTAAGCCTTATATGGAAAACAAAGTGACTCCTCTCTACTGCTTGTTGTATTATTTTATATAGAAATTATATTATAGGGAAGTGATAATGATGATGTAATTATTTTCTTCTTCTTCTCTTTATTCATGGTGCTTTGAATGGTACACATTCAAAGCTCAATCACTTCTCCAATGTCATGTTGAATGGAGAACATAATGGAGAAAGTACGGTATATAAGAGATAATATCTCTCTCGGTCAATGTTGAATTCCGCCACTTAACACTTATTACTTAATTTGGTCAAAAAGCGGATAGAAGTATATAAAAACAAGCTACAGCCAACCAGAAAAATATATTAAAAATATCATTACAATAAAAAGGATAAAAGTTTTGACCACAAAATTGTATGAAATACTAAAGTAGACTCAAAAGTGACAATATGATACAAAATATATTTTATTATTATATTAAAATGCGTCACAAGTTGGTGGTTTTGCGGCGCCGTTTAACCGAACGCTGCAGAGGTCGCGGGTTGGGATCGTGAAAATCATTGTTATAATTAAATAAAGATTTATTTTATTATCATTTGCTTACATTCCTTTTTGTTTTATTATATTTGGGGTTTTATATTTACTTCCGATTCTGCGTTTTACATATTTTTTCGATAAATATATAATGTTATAGAAGAGCGGGGCCTCCTGACTATAAATTACTGGTTCATCTGATTACTTCGCATGTAGCTAAGCAAGCGGTGTAAGTTTGATTTGATTCGATGAATTAATTTCTTGCCCTTCTAACAACTTGATATACGATGTTTCAGACTTGAGTGGAATGTAGAGAATGGAGTGTTGTCTTTTTCTACCTAGCAATATCCAGGAAACAGTGTGAAGCTACTATAATATTAAAAATATTTTAGGCTATATCTTGTCAAAATTATTGTACAATTATTATTATTAGGTTGGCGAATAAATCCAATAATAAAAGACAGGGATATTATTACAGAGCTTGATTTAATGAAATTTTTATTAATTATAAAATGATCTACCAAGTTAAGAACACCAATAATTTTGTAATTGAAACCCAATTTAGATATGCGTTGGAAAGCAGTCGAACCACTAAACCATACGTTCTCATCAAACAACGTCGAAACTCTTTTAAATTCTCATATAAATTTAGCATAAATGCTATAGGCATGTAATATTTTCATCCCCGGAACTGTAGTGGCAGACGGAAGGGCACTGACTGTAACCGTCGCCGCCATTTATCACACGGTGACGGGACTCGAATGCAAAATGTCGTTGTAGCTTAAACTTGCGTGAAATATGGCGTGTATTCTTTCTGTGAGATGTTAACTTGCAAGTCAAAAGACGCTGCATAAATGACGTACAGTAAGTAGCATAGCTGTATAAGTGTTTCTTAATAGCCATGCTTTTTTTTGCACTTTGTTGTTAACCACCAAACTTTCTTAAAACCAACGCTGTATTTTGTATCAGGAAATTTAGTAAACATTATTTACCAATATTGCACCTGTAGTAATATTACAGTAAGTGAAGTGGCTTAGCTTAGCTAGATAGCGATATGGCCGCCTTGTATTATTGTTCTCATTTTTTTAGTAATTATATAATTTGTACTTATATCTGTTTTTATGCATTAATATGTATATATATATATATATATATATATATATATATATATATATATATATATATATATATATATATATATATATATATATATATATATATATATATATATATATATATATATATATATATATATATATATATATATATATATATATATATATATATATATATATATATATATATATATATATATATATATATATATATATATATATATATATATATATATATATATATATATATATATATATATATATATATATATATATATATATATATATATATATATATATATATATATTTAAGAAACTAATTTATAACATGTAACTTGTTGTATGTGAAATTTTACCAGAAATGTGTTAATTGACTATGAGAGAATATCAGTACAGTGTAAGATACTTGTATATATCACAATTATATAACATGCTATTTTGAGGTGATTTTGATTTACCTTAGGAGCTAGGTTTACAGGTTAGGCATTACACCACGTTATTGATTGATCAAAATTTGTGTACTTGCATTACCTGTTATACCTACCTAGGGCATACATACAATACCACATATAATAGCTCAACCTACCTACCTACCTAAATTGTATTTACTTTTTTATTGCTTCACGCTTTATCCCGCTTATAGTAGGGTAGATAGAGAGAAACACAGAAACCGTATGAACTTAGTGTTAAAACTCTCCGTTTCCTGCTTTTCGCTTTATCGAGGCATTTTGCCTAGTTTAAAGAGCAAAGAAAATGGAAATGGAAAAATCATCTTCTCCGAGTAGGAACCGAACCAACAAACCTAAACTTTGTTTTAGATTTATTTAAAAAAAAAACTTCCAAGTCATATGACGAACGTTGTTGTCAGTATTATTAATCTATACCTCCTGCTTTAGCGAAGTTGCGATGGAAATATGCCTCCACTTTGTATGTAAATCGTCAGCGGCGTGAGTTTTTGGAAATTTGTAACTATTTTTGGTTCGAGGATATCCAATATTAATATGGTAACTTATGGTAACTTGTTTCATTTGATGTAGTTATTATTTGGCTGTATTTCAGCGTATAAGCAGGTTAGAATCGTCGTTTTTTCATGGTGCATAATAATTTGCCAATTTTCTTCGAGCTTTGTCTTGCTACCAGTAACAAGACAAAGCTCGACATTAAGTTCCGCCACTCAAATGAAGTGTCTTTATACATTTAGAAAGGTATAACTGTATTTTTATTACTAAGCGTCCCGATACTACATTGTTTTAGTCTATGATTCGCGAGTGGGAATCGAGGTTACTTTGCAGTTCAAAGTAAAAATGCGTGACGTAGTAGAAATAAAATAAATTTGTAATTTCTAATTTATGTATCATATTATTTTATTCAGTATTAGTTAAACATATTCTTATAATATGTTAATATGTAAGCAATGTCAATAATTAACGAATAATTTATTTGATAAGGATAGGGCCTCAAATTTTACAATACAAATGTTGTAATTGTTTCAAACATAAACTGTGAATAATTTAATGGTAATTAAGGGCTAATTAATGTTTCTACGTATGTTAATGTAGGATCACAGAACCAAACTTAAATCTACCTAGCCAAAGGTAGGTTATACGTTATACCTGATACTTATTATGTAAATTGATGTCAATTTTGTTATATAATTTAAAAATTGATACTAATGATTTCCATGTACATTGTAAATATCTGCTTATTTATAACTGTAACAAATTTAAACATCATGCTCGTAAAAAATGCTGTTAAAACATAAACTCTAATATTTTCCTTCCAAAAATGTTTGTTTTACGTAAATTGCTTGATTCGGAGCGAATTGGTGGATTGATTTTTTAATACTACCCCTTGTAAAAGCTTTTTCGATGCAAAAGCACAGTTAGTGTGTATCGAAACGATCTTATGTAAGGCATTTTAGGGGCGAGTATTGGTTATCTACAGTACACTTCGATCATGTATGAATGCAAGAGCGTATGAAATTTTAAAAAGCAATTAAATGCAAGGCCGCCCTCGTGACGTAGATGAAAGTGCTGCATGTTTCTGGATTTGTACCTTCCCATATCTTTACTATCTTATATATATATAAATATATATATATATATATATATATATATATATATATATATATATATATATATATATATATATATATATATATATATATATATATATATATATATATATATATATATATATATATATATATATATATATATATATATATATATATATATATATATATATATATATATATATATATATATATATATATATATATATATATATATATATATATATATATATATATATATATATATATATATATATATATATATATATATATATATATATATATATATATATAAGGTAAAAGCACCAATGGTAGACACTTTAAGGATGACAGAAGATTTAAACAAAAATATTTTTTTATTGGAAAAGAAATACAAAAGAAACAAACAATTTAATTGCACCTTGGTTAATACAAAAGTATATTTTAAACTAAATACCCACCGAATCAACGTAAATTAAAACAAAAATTCCATTTTTATTAATTAAGTTAAATGACCCTAAAGATGACACTTTCAAAAATCAAAACACCAATAGTGGACACTTATTTGTACCACTAGTTGACACGCAAGCTTGAATATAATAATCATCAAATATATATTAAAATAAGCTTAAAATGACATAACTGAATATTATAAAATTCTTTTTATTAACATTAACTGAAATCCTTGGCTAAGTATCAAAAGTTTTATAAAAATAAAATTTTAGTCATGTTCCAGTTCCTTTGATTTTGAACTTCTGGCCTTTTATAGGTGGCATCTTGAAAAATCCGACCATCAAAATACATACTCCAAAAGTTGACACCCTGTTTACTATTGGAGTGTTTTAATATTGTCACAATTTTAACAGTAGGTACTTATATTGTTGAAAATAGTGTTGATAATTGCATAAACCTACGCTTAGGAATAGGTTTCGTTACTGCACCAAAAGTAGATTTGCATGTCATCTTTAGGGTAATATGACTATTTTCGGAACCAATAGTAGACACTCATGATTTTTTAGAAAAATAATATCTGAACAAGTAATGAATTGTTCTAATCTTTAGAATATATAAATATCAATACAAAATGTAACAAATAACAGAACAATATCTTTATAAAAATAATTAAAATCACTTGTACCGCTGCGGCGTCCTTAGCTAAACTCATAAGAAATGGCTAAAGACGTGTGACTTCGTCACATTGCTCGCAATAATTGATGCTATTTTAACTTTTTAAGCAAAAGACCGTTGTTATGTTTTTGCTATTTGATTAACAGGTGAAGGGACCATTTTCTGGTACTAAGAATTCTGACATGCAAGTAAAAATATTCTAAATATTGAACTTAATTGTTGAAAGTGTCGTCTTTAGGTACACTGTCCACCATTGGTGCTTTTACCTTAAATATATATATATATATATATATATATATATATATATATATATATATATATATATATATATATATATATATATATATATATATATATATATATATATATATATATATATATATATATATATATATATATATATATATATATATATATATATATATATATATATATATATATATATATACTGCAGCAAATTAACTACTTTAAATTACATAAAAAATTGGAGAACGGAGTGTTTGAACACTTAAATCTCTTTTGCAAAACAAAAAACACAAAATTGATGCGTGACAGATAAAATAAACGCTTGGCCGCCTCATAGTGACATCGCGTGACTTTAATAATACACAATGAAATAATTACAGCAATAGTTGACGTTTGAAGGTCGACGATTTATCGGAGTTTAGGTGAGGCACGTGCGGTTGTCATTTTAAGCTCTTTACTTCTATTGACACAAGGAAAGTTACAATTCTATACAATTTTGGTGTTTTCGTGTGGAAATTTCTATTTGTCGTCCGTCCGTCTGTCCAAAGTTTTAATGATGTTGTGTGAATGATTTAGATTGGTAAATGTTTTTTATTTCATTTGTTTTCCAATTGATATGTATGTTAAATAAAAATATATAGATTATAAAGTGACTGTATGTATATTTTATATAATGTTAGTGCTGAACAACTCCTCCCTCTAGTGCCTCTTGCCTTTTTTCTTTTTTTCTCTTCACGCTTTATCCCGCACACGGCGGGGTACGTAGAGGGAACCGCTGGAACCATAGGAACCTAGTGTTAAGACACTCTGTTCTCTACTTTCCGCTTTTTTCGAGTCATTGCGTGACGTTGCGTGATTGGCGGAACTCTACGTCGCGCTTTGTCCAGTGGCCGGAGCGATGAAAATAGAAACCTCTCTTTCTCTGACTACTAAATTTTTATGTTTTCTTTAGGTATTATGTCTATTTTCAGTGGATACGATTAACAATTTAAATATTATAAAATTACGTTATTATATTTGTTTATTTAATACAAAACCCTTGTTTTTCACAGATTGACAGCTTACATTTTAGTTTACTATATTTTTTGGGAATTCAAAATTCGACGAGTAGTAATCCTTGGTAACATTCGTCTGTTAGCTTACATCTATTAGAATTAGGTAGAACTGGTAGGTTAGGCATTTTTTAGTATTTTCGTACAGTCATAGGTCTTCAATTGTAAATATTTGCTAAATTTACTGCTCCTCTTAAAAAAGTTCTTAATTAATTTCTAAGAAACAGTTAAACAACACAGTACGATACTGCAATTAGTATTCATAAAATAGTGATGAAAACATAACATTGTAGAAACAAGTGAGAGTTTTAAAGGTCAAGTTTATTAGTCATTCAGGTGGAAGAGGTTGGATGGATTTAATTAAGAGCTATTGCGGAATTCAAGTTTGCAGTAGTTTACAGAGTTGCGGTGTGATGTCTTTGTCTCGTAATGACATTAAATGGAAATGTCAAAAGGATTTATTTGTGTATGTATTTTTATATTAGTGATGTACCAAATTTCACATTTTTAACATTCGTGAATACGAATGTGAATGCGAATATGTGTTATCGATATTCGCGAATGCGTTCATAATTCTATTTTATTGAATGATGATTGATGAAGTGAATACGAATGTGTAAAAATACGTGAATATTCGCGAACGCGAATATTCGTTACATCATTAATATGTAATTACAGTATAAATTCATGATGATTAAGTAATTTAAATATGAAAAAGCTTAGTTAAAGTCAGGTGAAAAACTTTGAGGATAATCTTCGGGGTCGTTTTCATTATTACCAAAGATCGTATCTCTGAAAGTAAGAAGAAAGCTCTACTACGTTGCTTTAATCTTTATTTTCAATATTTTTCGATCGCAAGCAATAAAAATATAGGCAAATTCAAGCTTATTAAAATAAACATGTTCGAGGTCTTCGATAAAGTATTATTAAAAATATTGTTTGTGTAATTTCCAGAAGAATTTACTGTCGAGATAAATAAACATCTTACAAGAAAGGTTTCTATTTTTACTTATAATATTATGAAAATTTGCTACTCTCGGGGATTGTAATATAATTCGTATTAAAGACGCTATAATCAAGAAATTTAGATCACGATATAATATTCCGTCTGTGAATTTCGCAAATGGCACTAAAATTTTGAGGTTACGAGCGATATTATTGATCGTTTTAAATTCGTGGGAAACGACTTAAGATGTTAGAAGTAGTTTAAGATTATTTTTGTTTAGCTTATCGATGCTTGTGAACCGCCCTATATTTATCAATACTTGTAAACTAGTGCCCGCTAAATGACGGAGACATAAAATGTAGAGTGACTGAACTCTACACTAGAAAGCAGAGAAAGAACTCACTACTTACAAATAAAATGTATACACATATAAATTATACTTTAAAAGATACAACAGATTATAATATTACATTCGAATATCTTTAATGTAAGATTTGGTATCAGCTTCATGTGATGTTATCAAAGCAAATATGTTTGTGTAATCTTCTTGTGGATAATCCATTAAACGATTTATTGTAATAAAGATTTATACTCTAGGAAGATAAACGTCTCATATCTGTAAAAAGAGAGAAAATACGTAAAAGCAAATCAAATAAAATATAAAGTTAAGAAAAAAACAGCGTTTTTTTTTGTCTTCACGTTTTATCCCGCACATGGCAGGGTAGACAGAGAGAACAGCAGAAACCATAGGAACCTTGTGTTAAGACACTCCGCTGTTTCATTCCTGGTTTCCGCCTTTAACACAGAAAGAAAGAAACACGTGAGTAATATAACATATTACTCACGTGTTTCTTCCCGCAGTATACTGCGTGAATCTAAAATAACATTTTAGATTCACGCAGTATCCTGCGGGATACTATATCAGGATACGACGGGATTCTTCATTTCACGTCTTATACTTTCAAAATATTGCGTGTTGTGTAGCGGAACTAAACGCCGCGTTTTCTCTAGTTACCGAGGAAATTATAAATTTTATTACCTCAGATCAAATATATAAACGTCTGTCTGTGCGTTTACATTTATACGCTATGTAAGTACAAGACCTATGTTACATATATATTAATTATTAAATTTTATTTATATATGGTTTAGCGAATATATGGGTATATGTTCTACCTACCTACAATAATTTTATACTTTTTTAATTTTAAACAAATGTTTTGTAAGTAGTTGTAAATTAAAAGAAATATAGCATTGTATGAACGAGAGATCTAAAAAAAATATCCTTTTAACCGTAACATTCTCACCAAAATCCTGAATTACGTGAAAGTTTGATTTAACTACACTTTTTGCTTACAAAATCCCAATTTAAGTGTCAAGCTTGAAATGGAAATGCAAAGTAAAACTACATAGCACAGGTAGGATTAGCTAGTTAGGCTCGGGGTTATGAAGACCTAACTCAAATAACAGTTCATGTTCGTACTACTGTGTTGAAATGGGAAATATGCATTTGTAATTTGTACAGCTGATTCAGTTTTGACATAAAAAAAGATTAAAAAAAATAAAATAGACAAAGATAAGTTTTAGGATAGACAAAGAAAAGAGAGACAAAAAAAAAAGAAAAAGAAAAAGATTGGAAGAGATTTATTTAATTTAAAGAGGTACATACTTATAGCAAAATAGTTAATTATTTTTAAAGATAATTTTTAGTACAAGACATTAATCCTTATGTATTTTAGTATTTTTTTTAACTTCACGCTTTATCCCACATATTGCAGGGTAGGCAGAGGGAACTGCAGGAACTATTGGAATCTAGTGTTAAGACACTCCGTTGCTTAGTCTCTGCTTTCTCCGTCGCCGCTTTTCACCGTTTTCGAGGCGTTGCATGTTGAGTGGCGGTAGTCAACGCCGCGTTTTGCCTTGTTTCCAGAGCGAAGAAAATGGAAGTAGAAAAAAGTAATTGTTGTTCTTAAATGATATCTTTTAAATGTCGTTTATTGTTCTAACAAAATTTACATAAAATAATATTAACATAACAAGGCAACTTCTACTAAGTTATCTTTGTAGGCCTTGTTGTGAAGTCATGTCATTTACAAAGTGTAACGATCGTCTTAGCCTAAATTATATTACATATATACATATATATATATATATATATATATATATATATATATATATATATATATATATATATATATATATATATATATATATATATATATATATATATATATATATATATATATATATATATATATATATATATATATATATATATATATATATATATATGTGTGTGTGTTTGTGTGTGTTATAATTATGCGAAGGGTTTTTAGAGCAAAAACGATGTGAAACAGTTATGCAAATTATGAAGTGGCTCGCAATCGCCAGATTTGTCTCCGATTGAATTAGTATGGGATGTACTTGATAGAAAAGGGAAGAACCGGTGTCCATCGAGCTCAGCGCAGTTGTGGGAATATTTAGAGAGCGAATAGAAGTCACTGGACTCCGAATACTTCAATAAATTAATTAAAGAAATGAGTAAAATGTGTAAACAAGTAATAAAGAATAAGAGTGGCCACTTTGCCGAAGCTAAAACTTAACGAAGAGTGTTAACTTTTGGTCTTAATTGTCCTTAGTATATTCAACTGAATGCTGATCTGTAATTTGATTAAGATTTAAGTGTAATGAAGTACACTTTATAGTTTTTATAGTCGTCACACATATTATAGTCGTTTTATTTAAAATTACCCTAGTGTTAACATTCTTGAAAAATCATAGGAACCTAGTGTTATAACACTAGGTTTCCGCTTTTTCGAGGCATTGCGTGTTGAATGGTGAAGGTTGAATGGTGGCGCAAAGAAAATGAAAAATGAAAAAATCCATCATCCCCGAGTAGGAATCAAACCCACGAACCGTCGCGTTAACAGGCAGACGCTGCACCTCAACGTCAGGATAACCCTCAACTTTGATACATTTAATCCTCATTTTATATCACTAATTTTATAAGTACATGCTGTATCTCGCATATTGCTAATAAGGAACCCAGTGTTAAGACACTACTTTTCCCATATCGCCTCTCGAGATATTGAGTGAGTGACAGAACTCTTTTTCACAAACACAAACACACAAAGCGTCACGTTTACATGCGGAGTAAATAATTCAAAACAAAATAATATCTTAATTAAACTCAAATATAACGATAACATAACTAATGGACAAGAAATACATTAATTATAATTAAATATTTAACTAAGCACATTAAAATAACATGCGTCCATTCAAACCGACTTCCACAGGAACTGCGCTCGTTACGCTGCATCGGCTGCACAGTGTATTGCACTGTATTGCATTGTATCGATAACTCGCTAACAAACTGACAAAGTAAGCGAAATTATTCTATTCCGTTCAATGTCTAGTTAGATAGGATCGTTACTCATAGTTTGCAATTGGTTTATTCAAGTCTAATTTCACAGGTTACTGATAAAGTTTAAGATAGTAGGTAAGCTGGTACTTAGTAATATGTACTAGATGAATAGTGAGATAGTGAAACGGGTGTTTATCTGTTGGATATCTCTATCTAGAGGACCCAGTCGTGGCGCAGAGGCGCAACGTCTGCCTGTAACGAGACGGTTTCTGGGTTCGATCCCCAGTCGGGGAAGATGGATTTTTCTATTTCCATTTTCTTCGCTCTGGCAATTAAGGCAAAGAGCGGCGTTGAGTTCCGCCACTCAACACGCAATGCCTCAAAAACGGCGGAACAA